>OX183131.1:49974597-50276979 GCA_945261195.1 Cryptosula pallasiana | reverse complement strand
GGCTACGAAACAATTTCGCCTAAAGACAAATCGTTTCTGGGACACTTGGGAAGATATTATGGCCTGAGTTTTAGGGACACAAAGTTGGCTAATCTGATGTATAACTGTTCTGGAGGTTAGTATGACTAACGTTAAGTAACCTTGTGATAAACCTAATAACAAAACAAACAGATCGATACAAATTTCACTCGTTGCATGACTTTCATGTAAATGGTGAGTCAAATAATGTCAACTGTGCAAGAGCTGTAATAAAAATGTTAAGTCTGGTTTATTAGTGGCTACAGAGTAAAGCATTGCTAGAAATTGTTGTGATAAATTGGAAGTTTTTCTTTTGCCTGAACTATCTAGTTTAAGAATACACATATAAAAAAAACTCTTGTACCTATCTGTCGGTCGGACCAAGTGAAGGGACGCCTAATGTGATGCTGAGAAAATTGAAGTTTTTATAAAACCATTCATTTAGATAAATATCATGTGTAGTGGTGGCTTGAGTTTGCAGTTTCTTTGAAGCAAAAGATCTTTGAACATTTATTAATCAGTCATCAATATTGATGTAATTGGAGATATGCAAATCTTAAAAGTTAGGATTTCAAATGTCTTCATCATGTACATACTCTTGAATTGTTTTGCTGAAAGAGTTGAACACTGCTGAAAAGAATATTCCATTGGGCCAACCGGATCGATCTTTAGGGTTTTAATTTCCCATCTGTTCCAACTTTTGAGATATACTTTAGGCAAAGACAAATCACAAACAGCTACAGTTTGATAATATCTAGACGTTGGGGTGTCAGTCAAAATCACTTTTGTTAGTTAATGACTTTCATCGATTCCTTTATGTATGCAACAATAAGAAAACTCATTTGTAACATTTTATTTTCAAACTAATTGTTTTGGGGAAAAAAGAGAGAGCTAGTATAATGAGTTTTTTTATTTCATACAGTAACCATAGTGAACAAACTAACTCCTGTAATTTGTTTCTTAGTCCCCCCATCTACTATTGATGAACGACAAAATTCTATAACTGCCACCTTCTGTAGAATACTGACTCACACTTTTTGCATAATAATGCTATCTGTACAAGTCGAATCAAGAAAGTAACAAGATATGCAGTACTTTCCACCACAAACAAACAGACCTATTTACTTTGGTACTTCTGTATACAGTTAATCAGATTGATAATTAAGTTATAATTAGTCACTGTACAACCTCTCAGATCGAAAAAAAAACCTGGAAGTGTGATGCTGAAAACTTTTTCTCTAAGCAACTTTTCAAGGAGGAATACTGTTCTTACAGCAGATTTTCAAGGTACCTGTTAAAATCTGATGAATTTGGCAGCACTAACCAAATGCCTCTCCTCTTTTGCTGGTTCATCCTAATGGGTGGAAATAATTGGCTTTCCTCTGAATCTCAAACAACCTCCAGAGGTCGTCTTTGTGGGTATAGGCAGAGAATGCTATGGCTCATCTCGACAACTTTTTCTGAGAAATTTAGTACTTGGCTATTTGATACAGTTATGTCTTTGGATCTGCAGTTTCCCCCCCCCCCTCCAGTCTCACAACCCTAGGGCCTACACAAAGTTCAACATATCCCTTGTAGATGCTCTCAATCCCACAGTCCCTAGAGCTTATTTCCATCTTCTGCATAGCTAACTTCCCTTTGCTGCATTCAGCATGGTTTACCATAGCTGAAAATTCAGGATAAAAAATAACACCTATTCCACTTCCCAACCCTCATTTCTGCGACAGAAAACTGTATCTTTGGACCGAACGGAGATCTGGGATAATGGATAACCATTCTATCAAATTATCGTTTTTCAAACATCAGAAAATGCCACTATATTCTCCAAATAGCTACGTTGACCTACCCCAAGATACCTGGAGCTACCCCGGGTTATGTAAAAGCTATGTCTAGCTGCACTGCGTATTGAGAGGCCATTAGAATGCTTGCTGATAGGATGGAGACACTTTCTGGAAGACTGAGACAGTAATATTCAGCATAAGTAGGATACGTAGAAATGGTGAAAGTGGTCCTGCTTGAGGAGCCCGCGCTGGACGAATTGAGTGACAATCAAAGTGCAAACATTGCAAAAAAGGAGGGGCTAAAAAACAAAGCTTAACAACCATTTATATCAACATCATGCGCTTGGGTTTGTGGAGATGTAGAATATCAAAAATCGGTTTTGTTTCTGTTTCGTTATTCCATAGTAGGTAATTGAAATGTCCAATAATTATGTTATATGCTAAGATAAAGATTAAAAACTCCAGACTACCATACACAGTCCGGTAGAGCAGCCTTATGTCTCAGTAAGAATTTGATAATGTATCAAATTTGGCATGAAAGAACTAATTTATCTTTAAACACTTATGGAATCCGTTTGGCCTGTTCGGTAATGCTAAGAGCAGGACTTCGCTAAAAGGAAGAGCGGAGGAGAGTGCTCAGTTGAGAACTCAGTGGTAAACTCTAGAACAGCTGGGAGCTGCGAGTTAAGGAACATGAGGATGAGGAGGAAGAGGAGGAGATCAAGCGGTATACTGGCTTGTCATAGCTTGACAATTCGCTTTTTGACAGCAAGTGACTCAACCAGCTCATTCCTTGGTAAAACTGCAAAAAAATTTCTGTGATGTCACTAATATCCACACACTATACTGTAGCAAAGAAAGTGGAGGGGGCAGCCAAGTTGCTGTTCAGAAAATCTGCATCAGCCAGCTCACAATACCTGCATCGTAGCAGCCATCGATCAGTGGCAAACTAGACGGCCAGTCAGTTAGAGGTTGGAAGATTGAATCTAAACCTCGCTAATATTTTTTCAGTTTTCGAGAACAATTTTCATGTCAATTACAATAATACGGGTTAATCATTTACGAGAGGCTAAATGTAGTAAATAGGAGCTGATCTCCAAAAAATCATTTAAATCTCTTCAGCGCATGTCTATCACAGTTTTGCCAAAATCATGATCCCTGCTGACAAATGGTCTTTTTATATATTTTTTAATGTTTCTTTGAACACTTGTTTACTTACTCATTTTCGTTTTGTATCATGTATGTAGCATTTTATTAGAAAAGGTTCTCTAGCAGTTCAGGGGATTTCAACAGTTCATGGGGTCTTTGGTGTTGCCGCAATCGCAATCCATGTTGACACAAGACATCCTCATACTTTTGTTGTCCTCTTTTTTGGATGCACTGTCAACTTCCCTGCTTTTTTTGATTGATACTTTTTTGTTTTCAGCTATTCGTGGATTACTCTCCATCACTTTAAACCTCAAACCATCTCTTTCGAAACTTCTTGGACGCTTTACTGGTTTCCCCATGTCACAGAACTGATACTGAGTTTTTAATCTCTTTGTACTTCCTATTCAAATGATGATGGAAGACAACTCTTTATGAATAAATGGACAAATTTTGCAAAAGAGTATGTTTCTGCAAAAAAATATTCAGAATGAATTTGATCAAATTTTGTTTAGGATAAAACTCCAATCATAATGAAATTTATATTAAGACTTTTAGAATTTATTATGGCGTTCACCTTTAAGTATTTACCTTACCTGATTTGCCGTATATTTACATCACTCATTGTATTGGCTTGTCAACTTCCTGCAATATTACTCGTATATATTTTTTGCTTATTGTTTCCTGTCAGTTCACCTATAAAAGAACTGACTTTGCTTCTGTTCATCGCATTCATTTCTCATGTGTTGCCGATAACTCTAGTGGATTGCCACCCTAGGCTTTTTTTGTTGAGGAAAAACGCCTTTATTCAAACCACTTGCTGTGCAGTTTGTGTGAGCCTTGGGCTCTGCCTATGTCGACCGATCCGACTCAGATTACCTAGTTGTCACTGTCGAGCAGCACAGTCTCCCCTTTGGAGAGGGACGAAATACTCGTGAATAGTGGATATTTGTAAAACTCATATGAAAATCCAATAAATTGGTGGCTGCGCTGGAATAAACTGAATTGATTTATGGGGTGTAGATTTGAGGAGACTATTGCAACCATGTACGACTGGGTTTCTCTGTAGGCTCGTTGGGGCCTTTCACCCTGCAGTAAATGTCCCGGCTCAGTAGAGTAAACTAAATGCTGTCTGCATCAACGCTAGAGCTTGCTTCGTTTGCAGCAGTCCAGTACAGGTGGTCATGTATTTTCTACAGGTTCGTTAATTTCGCTTCGCCCTGTAGTGGATATATCGGTGCTGTACAAGAGAAAGAAAGAGCCGTGTATCCTCTCTACAGGTTCAGCTCCTGAGGTTATCTCGGCTTGGAGTGCTACTCAGCTGGTAACACTGACACTGGCACTGTATCTACTTACAGCGTCCCTACACTACTGTCTGTAGGCTCGCAGACCTTGCTCCATCCTGCAGCAGTACACCAAAGTTTTATAACGGTTGTTACAAGCTGCGGGTTGTCTGATACTGTCACAGTATACACTATACCAGCCAATAAAAGCTGTTAGAGCTACTGGAATCACTGATCCCGGTCCGGGATCCAATTGAATGGACCATCTTTCAGATTAGAGGTGAGTTACTCCGCGATCGGCAAAGTAGTGCGAGCCAGAGAGTACGGAGCGCCGGTAGAGCACCCGCTGGCAACCCAAAAACTACCGCTATAGATAGATTATCGGAAGCATTGCAAGCCATCATGAAACCCCACCAATGCAATGCACCAGGTATTTCCAAAGCCCTGATGTCTGACGGAGAAGGAGACGCCGATTACTTTATTAACTGATTCAATCAAGTGGCAAAGACTAACGAATGGCCAGAGAACATGGCTGTACAACGTCTGATGAATGCACTATTGGGTAGAGTATTAGACTGTGGAAGTTCTCCGCATCCGCAAGGTATCTTTACTGCCCTACGATCACACTTTGATCTGACGCCAAGGGAAGCGATGTCCGGGCTCACCAGCCTGAGCAGGCAACACCAAACACCGCTTCAGGAGCACACTAGTAAGATATAGCTTCTAGTATTCATTGCTTATGCGGACCTCCTTCACCGACCTAAGCAGAGGGTGATGCTGGATATGTTTATTACCACAGTTGGGAATGCCTATATGCACAGAAAGTTGTTGGCCATGGAGCACACAGACTTAGCTGATGCAGTACGTCCGGCAACGAATGTCTTCAGATCAAAGCACTTTGAAGAGTGTCCGGCTCATGTTTGTATGGTGGGAGATGAAACTGATGAAAAAAAACGGAATGGGCAGAAAATGCCGCCAGGAGAACGTCTCAAGGTATCTCCGCCCCAACTCAAATGCAGCAAAGTCACAGCACTCCCACACCCATTACCCCGGTTCGTATGGCAGTTGGCCTGGACAGTTTAAAAGTTTTGGCGTTAGAGATTTGGTCGCTAGTGGCAACCAGAAAACCTGCTCCCCCTGCGCTGATGGATACAGCACCTACACCACGCTGCTGAGGCTATGGACAACCAGGTCACATGTTAGGTACCTGCCCTCAAACGGAACTTACAGTTCAGCATTCAGACACCACCGGACAGAGGGGCAACAGTCGACGCCCGCAGTAGTCCTGCCGGCAGCTGACTTCAGTCGAGCAAGCCAGACACCCCTAGACCTTTTTCTAGTCTTGTGACTCGAGCAATGAAAGGAAAACTCTCCAAGAGAATACAAACAGCAGAGCCACAATTTGAACGACCATATCAGGCTAGCTACTTCCAGGATGGAAGGTTAGGCGGTACACCAGTGGCCTTATTAATTTATACCTGTTGCACCACCGACCTGCTGTCAAGAAATTTGTATCAGCAACTGCCGCAGTCAGTGAACAACACGCTTCAGCATAGTGAATTGCATGGTATTATAACTGACAGATCTAGGACCTCCCTTTATGGCACAGTACAAGTCAACTTGCAGCTTTGTGGGTTTAGGACGACCAAAAACTCTGTGACCAGAAACTGCAATGGAAATGCCTTTTTTGGTGTTCCAATTCCTACCATACACAAATGTGCCCTGCAGTTCCCAGGCTCCAAATTTATCATAGACGGCAGGAGCTTCAATGAACACACAATCATGGGTGCCCACTTTGTGATAGTATCAGACTGAGACGTGAAGAACTGATCAAGAACCCCTTTTATACCCAAGAAGAAGATAAACATCCATTTATTCATGAATAAGCCCTATACAGACACCCACAGTAGAGACAGCTGTCAGTGAAATCCACCAAGCTGTGGAGAGTGCCCTACCACAGGCCTGTAGCAAAAGATTTGAGTGCTATCAGACAAAAACTGTTGATGCTAGCAGCAAATAAGTGTTTTCTCCCCCACTGGTGATCCCACTGCCATGGAAAGAGCAGACCCTGGCTGCTGGAGAGAGGTGGCCATCTTTGAGCCATCCATTTCCTAATAAAAAGTAAGGAGATTGCTAGCAAGCAAATTACAGGGTCATGCCTCGAAGGCACTCAACGGTGCCGAGACTGGGATTCTCACAACCCGTCTAACGGAAAGAATATAGAAGGGAGGAAAAGGCGCCAAAAACCTACACGAAAGGCATCTATAATGTCAAGTTAGGTTTCAAAAGTATCCTCAAAAGCTCCCTGACAACCTCCATTTCACAGATTGGCAGTATTATCAGATTACCAGATTATCATGAAAAACTTACAGAAATTTCCAAGAGCACGTAGTACCTCAGCATTACCTGTGCTTCCTGTGGAAGTAGACAGAATGAGTCAGCATTATGAAAATTCTTGCAGCACAGAATAGCTACTCATACCCACTCAAGACAGCAAGGAAGCAACAGCTGAAAATATGACAGCCATTAACTACTGCCTGAAGATACAAGATAAGGAAGTGGATCTTCTGTTAGGATTGGAGGATTATCGGACTAGCCTTGAAGTAAAGATGCAACCTATGCCTACTGCGGATATATATAAAAGGCTTCCAGTCAAGGGGAAAGCCGATGAAGTTAGGAAGTGAGGAGATGGTGAGCATCTTAACGTGATATTTCCAAACTGGTTCTTTGACGCCCTTGAGTAGAGGTAAGTATGGTAATCAGATATGAAAGTAGAGTAAGAAAGAGTTCACGTGTTTTAGAGTAGATTGAAGTGGAGTTGGAGCCAATCAAGGGACAAGTAAGAGTTACTCTTATCAAAGTAAAACTGGCGAGAGTAGAGTGATTATATGTGGTTCCAAAACTCGAGTATAACTCGAGTACAAGTCAAAAACCCGAGTTGTCAACCCCTGATTTCAACATCACGTTCAAATTCATCTAACCATGCTTTCCAGGAACCATAAATATCATCCCGATTGATAAATGACCTAGGAAAATCACGGAAACCAGATTCTATGGCCACAATTCACTTAAAAACTAGTGAAGTAAATGGCAATTTTCCTACAAACATCATAACAAGAAATAGCCTTGGCTGTATCCTTTAACAATAGCAGTTGTAATGCAACACCATAAACTTTTAATAAATGCTCACCTTCACTACCCACCAACTGTCCATAAGTGAGAAATGAACACCAACTTTTTTCTATCACCATAAAACCTTCAATAATTGCTTCACAAGATGATGAAACAATAGTAGACCACATCTATCATTTCCTTTTTGCTTACTGCGCTATTTTTTATCCCTCACTAGGAAAATGTATATATAGACACTGCATTAAACATGGTCCGTTCAAAAGTTGCCCTGCTTGGTAATCCCTCCGGCCATCAGCTATCAATTAGCTACCGTTAATGTTATAATAATCCAATAGTCAACTTATGTAGATGTATATCACTCTCTGTTTTTTTGTTCCCTTAGCTAGTCGTCTTGATTTTATAAACCTTTCAATGGAAATATCAACTATCGCCAGGTTGTGACTGTTTCATTTGCAATCAACTTTTTCTGCCATGTTTCCTACCAACCTTTTGACAGGAATGGTTCATTTTCTTTCAGCACACTACTGCTGCCAGCTCCTGCCATAACTGAGTGTTGGATGACGTTCCGCTGTCTTAAAGTGTTTTGGAACCTTTTAATAACTTATGAGAACTTCTTTTCTTAGGATTTGTGTTGTGATTCACTATATTCATTTTGAAAAATCACAACAGTTAAAAACTTACGTTTATTTAACTATCGGTTAACATTTCTTGTATTGTATCAAACAACTAAAATTAACCAAGTTTATGTGAGAGTCGATGAAATATGATTAGAAAACCCTAAGGATTTATCGTAACTTCATCACCGATAGATGTCATCCTAGCACCCATACCTAGACAATAAATGAATGGGAAATTTACGGACCTGCTTAAATAAAATTGCTCAATTTGTCTCATCATGACGTGCCATTTTTTTAAAATAAAGTTATCCATCAATGTTGTCAACTGCTATGCCGATGTCTGCAGACAGAATCTCAGCAGAACAAAAATCTTAGAGAGGATCGCTTTCTCAATTTTTTTTCTTCAAGTTTTATTGCAAAGATTATAGCCAACTATTTTGCAATTTTCAGCATGGTTTTGAAATTAAAAAGCTTTTATTGCAGCAGTCTTTGCAGAAGCATTTCACATTATCAGTATCCCGTTTTCAAAATCCAACATATAATTTCGTCGTATAGATGAGACCTATCAGTTCTGAAGTTCTCAGAAATTGTCTGAATATCCTAATTATCAGAAAAAACTGTAATTTTATCTCACGCTACATTACTTTTTTAATAATGGCAAAACTGTTTAATAGATGGTATATTAAAAAATGATAATCAACTTCTTCAAAAGCTGCAAATAATTACTGCAAGCGATAACTCAAAATTTGAAACTAAACTCATCGGTATTTGTTTGAGGCTTCTTACACACTTCTGTATCAACAAATGTTGTTCCAACACTGAAAAGACAACTCCTGTGTAAGTAATTTTTTGCTTTTCATTTGCAAGGCTGTCACAGGATACCCAATCAACTGTTTACTTTATTGTGAGGATCCAACTTTCCTGAAGTTTGAAGCTAGATTATACTCATTATTTAATTGAGATACATAGTATTATGTGTTAAATTGAGATGTATAGTAATGACATTCTTTAAACTAAATGGCAACAACCCTAGCCCATCGATGATACATACAAATGGCAATGCTGGGCTGTTTGATAAGGTAACAAAAAATGAATGCCGGTGTTATAAATTGTCTGGTATTTTGACTGATCGGTATCAGTCAAAACTCTGTTCTCATACTTTATACTCTTCTATCTCTCTCTCATCAATTACTATTTATCTCACACCCTGCGTACACACAAACACCAATGGAGTTGAACAAACATCATGGTAACTTAATAGGGAAGCCGTACGTCTCTGGCTCAATATTAGATATGGTGGTAAAATGAGTGTAGCATTTTTAGAGACTGAAGTGGCTAGTGAAACAAAGTCAAATCACGAGCACTATTGTCTGAGTGTGTCTAAAAAAATCTATGTTTGACTATCTTTGGTAAAACTTGTGAGTTTTTCAAGCAGAGAAAAAAGGGCGGACAAATTTTTTCTCTGCTGTTTCGTTGCTAGAAGCTATGGATCAGGGTTGGTTCGTCAACAGCCAATTTAGGAGACAAAAAGTAAGGAATAAGGTCTAGTTCCACAAGTTATTCTTTACTGTAGTGGTAACTAGCAAGATACCACATACTCTATGACAGTCCACCATAGTGTTATTTACCCAAAAAAATGATCCTTAGAGTTCGCTAGTGCAAAAAAATATGGATAGAAGGTGATTAAGTTTTTTTGTGCTTCAGTAAATTTTTTTCAAATGTTGTTTCAAGTTACGATACTTCTATATACTTTCAGTCAGCGGCTGTGAGCCAAAGGAATGTCCATCAGGTGGATTTCAAGGTAAAGACTGTAAGTGTTGGTGTGACAGCGGGGATAGAAGAGAGCCTGTCAAGGAATGTGATGGAAAAGGTTAGCCAATTTATTTATTACTAACCCATTTACAACAGCTTACCATTATCAAGTATGTGATAGTTATCTTTACCAAACAACGTCGAATAAAAATACCTCGACCGGCAATAGACCTAATTGATACACAATCCCTCTTTCAGATTTTGTGAGACCACAAAAATTAGCACACTGAATAAAAACAGTGATCAAGAACCACTCGTTTATATTGCTTATAGGTTCCGGAAGAAACTGTTCACAAATTAAAGCCTAAAGATCAGGTTTACGTTTTTCAATTTTGTATCCCAGATTAGAATACTTCAAGAATAATTCAAAGTTATTACAATCATTTAACACTAACTCAATGAAAAAGGCACCTTTACAAAGCCTTCCAGCTTGTAGCAACTCAGTTTTCATTTTTTCTCTTGTATTTTGAGATATAAGGAGTTATCCTATACCCTATCCTATAACAGTTTGTTGACCAATTATAATGTTTTAAGCTAATGTTCCATTCCATTTGACTAATGAAAACTAGTGAACACATATTTTTTTGCATTTTGTCAACAAATTAGGAACAAATCGTGGTAAAAAGAACAGAACTGCCAAAATATCAAAAAAAAATCTTCAGATTGGTCGCACTTTAATTGTAAATTTTTTGGTGGTTTTTGCAAGAATGATTTGCATATGTAAAAGAAATCAGACCTGCTAACATATTACATTGTTGCTTTTTGGTTAGAACATTTTTACATACCAGTTACAGTATATTTAAAAGGCCATGTATGTATGTACGTTTTGTAACTTGAATGATAACTGACATTTGCACAGAGCTGTAAGAAACTGAATAATTGATCGTTTGACTATGCCAGTTGCTTACCTCAAGGTATAGACCGCAGTTGATGAGGCCCTTTGTTGGTTTACTCTTTTTTTGGTAGTGGGTAATGTATGATGTTTATTTGATTAGAACAGTAATAAAGAATGCAATGAACTTGTTTCAACAGTCGGTTAGGTAGTATGCTTATTCGAATAAGACAGTAACAGTGAGCGTAATAAAGTATCTAAAAATAGTGGAAAAGTGTAGGCTCAGTGGATAACACCTGTAACAAGAAGTATAAAAAAAGTATAGCCTGCAGTAAATAAAAACTTTCTGATTTGTAGAATAATCAATTATATTGCTAAAAATATTGTTTCATTAATGATGAATGACAATTAGATTATTTTTTTCCATTGCTTAGTTCACTATTTCCAGCACAGACAGATTCAGATGAAGTTGGGATTGGAATTGTTTTCTAAGTCGAAGTCGAAGAATTTTTATATCTTTTGGTAATTTCCATAGTTTCATTGGTTTTGTATGCGTGATTATAATCGCCAGTTGCGGGATCACATTTCCTGTTGATCGGGTTTGAAACGCAAGACAAGCTGATAAATTTGATCCTCAAAGAACGATACAAAATATGCGTTAATTGTCAAGTTTAACCGAGAGTTTCCTCTGAGCAATCATCTGTAAGTGCGGAAAAAATGAAGGTAATTGTCAGATCATTAAGAGGTAGAGTTTTTTGTTGTTGTCTTCATCGCGAGAGTAGGTGTTATTGGAGTAATCGTTGTTGTAGCTCTTGATCAATCAAATTACATTTGGATGTATGACAAACTTCCTTTGGTTTTGCAAACAAAATTTTCTTTGTTCATTTTGTCGGCTTTGGTTCAGTTTGGTGCTCATCCGTCCAGAGTCATAAAGCATGTGAATTAATGTATTTGGTATTTCAAAATTTGATCCAAAGATGAGCCACTAATCAAACACCACTGATGCCGAAAGTTCCGTGTTGACGTGACAAGGGTCGAGTAGATAAAGCTAAGGGAAGTGTTGGATCCGTAATTAGTAGAGTTGTTGTTGTCATTGTAGAAGTAATTGTCACCACTGGAGTTGTTGTTGTTGTTGTCATTGCAGGAGTAGTTGTTGTTTTTCTCCAAGTTGTAGCTATGGATCAATAAAAATACACTCAAATGTATTTTAAAGCTCCATCAATTTCCAAACAAATATGGACTCATTCGTCGTGTGGGTTCTTGATCAACTCACAGGTTGCCCGTCAGGAGTCATAAAATATGTGAATGAGCACTTTCAGTATTTTAAAGTTTTACCCAAAAAATGAACCGCTACTCGAACACCTCTAACACCAAGAGTTTTGTGCTGACATATTGAGGACCGAGGAGATGAAATGAAAGGAATATTCTCCTTTGCAAGACAATGTCTGAAAAGGGTAGAGAAAAATAGAAGATATCTTTGGTATTTCATGTTTTTTATTTCCTGATTCAGACTTTTGTTCACTCCAGCACATGCTACCAGCATCTAGAGTTAACTGTCTCAGTCATTGGCTACACTCAGTTAATACGTCACAACTTAAACTTGGTACACCTGACATTTGAATTGTGTCTGTCTTTGTTTTGTCCTAACCATGTTAAGCTGGTAATGATCTTCCTTCGAACAGTCTTTAGACTTTCAGTGATGATCGTAAATGCTCGCTGTTGCTCGAGTGATTGTATCCCCTGCAGGCTAAGTCGAATCTCTCAAATTCTTGTGACAATGGACAGATCAGATGTAAGGCTTTGTAGTCAAATGCACACAGCTCCGGTTCCAAAACGGTTTTCCTTTTTGGGTAGGACTTTTTGTATCATTTTTAACTGCCGAACATACATTCTTCTTCATTTGGACTCTATTTTGTCAGAGTATTCATTCATAGACTTTGGGCTTCTGCAAATTCTTAAAGACATTCCAGGGATTGAAAATTTGCATTACAAAAAGTCAGAGGTGTAGCTTCTCACGCAGTTACTTTCATGCACAGCCTTACGACATGTACTTTTTTCAAAAGGCCCAAAGAATTAGACATCACCTCTTTCTATAGCTCTGTCAACGTTTTCATCAATGTTTTCAGCGTAGAACTTTCCATCAATGTTGAGAAAAAAAGTTCTCACTAGTAGGACTTAAGAAGCTACTTGGTGAGCAAAGTTTTCATCGCTCAACATGTTTGGTGTTAATCCGTCAAGCTACAAAATTTGACTTAAGTGTCGTCATAAAAGTTTATAATAAATAGTTTTTTTAAAGGTAAAGTGCTCTAAATAATGCTTTGGTTGAGGTATGTTTTCATAAAAACTTTTATTTCACTTTGACAAGCATAAATTAGACGGCACTTTAGTTCCGATGAGCACAGGGCAGATGCTCTTTCTTTACACTCACTGCAATAAATGAGATTTCCGCATAATAGAGAGATCTGATTGTCGGGATTTTTCTTTCATGTGACTCAGATACACTTTTGGCAAGTCCGCATTGTTCCGAGTCGTTTTCCTCTTTCTTCGCATTTTTATGTCTTATAGGGCCTAATGAAACTTGTTCATCACACGCCACACTACGTGATTTACTCTTGTCCAGAACGTCAGTATTATCATCGCTCCGGTTTTCTTCTGGATTTCCATTCAAGTTTCTTGCATTTTTCGAAGCCTGTAAAGCTTCAATCATGAATCCTGTTTGCCCAAAAGGCTTTCCATTCAGCATAAGGACATTTTTATATCGCTTTGACTATCTCCCTATTTCTCGCCAATAAGTTTGATCCCTTTTTTCAATGAGCTCAGCTAAATGATTGTTGTCTCTTTGTTGGTGCAACTCAAGCTCTTGTTTCCATTTCTTCAACTTTTTTGTTCATTCATGAACTTCTTTAACATATTTTTCTCAATAACTCATGAGTAAAAAAGAACAGTCTGGAAACCAACAACACTGTTTTTCCTATGGTATACCATTCCTATCTCTGAGCACCCCAAGCAAAAAACGCATCTTTTGCTATCACCAAAATCTAAGTAGTAAAAACCCGCTTTGGAAAAAGTTTCATAGAAGCCTTGTCCTTCCACTAATTGAAACTTTTCTTTCTTGAAATTCAGTAGTGAATCTGATTGTACAAGCAGACTCAATCGAGATGACCAGAGGTGAAACTTATGCAGTGTAATCCATCGACCCTATCTTTCTTTGTTCTTTGATCATATCGCCTTTGAGATGTTTGTCATTTCTTTGTCAATTAGAGTCCTAGCGCTGTACAACCAATTGTGAGTTGATAGTCCCTTAACAAAAGAACAAAATGGAAAGCTTTCAGAAGGCTCTATCATCGGATGTTCGTTTTCGCTCCTCCACTCTAGTGAAATCCCTCCACAAAATGAGCACTAAGGGCTAGTGTCTTTTCCGAGATTGTAATATTCGGACATTGCCATGTTTTCACCCATATGCCTACCTACATGACTTCAGTTGGTAACAAATAACTTTTCCAATAATTCTCATCAAGCATCAAAGTCTCTCTTTCATAGAAAGAGAGATAGTCAAAAATAAACTTGAAAAACTCTTTTCAGGAAAAGTCTGAGGTTGTTTACTGTATTTTCAATGACAGTAGATTACATTGGTTGTCTGGATAAATCGCAGTAATGTGAATCAATGCGTTGATGAGGAATAAAGAATGTTGTAAAAGCAATGAGCTGGTGGTAGGTAGAACGCCATTTTTCTATCGATTAGGAACCCCTTTGTTATCAAAGTCTTTTTTACTTTTTTATTACCCTGATATTCATTGTGAATTCAGCATTTGCTACATTTTTGTTGTTTGATGCTTGCCACATCTTTGTTTGTTGTACGCCATGATGGACTTTTGTAGTTTTGTGCAAAATAACAAGTAGTAGCTCTTCAATTATTGCTAAACAATGAATCGATGTCGGAAACTGAACTTCTCCAATCATCATTGATGAGTGATAATCTAATATGAAAGAATAGGAATATATAACTAAAAGAAAAAGTATGGCGTGATTTTTAAGCACATTTGAATAGATTACAACTAACATGTTTATGAAGTCTAACGTTGTAAAAAAATTTCTTTGGGCCGGGTAAATGTTCTGTATAGTTGTTTGCACGTAAAGTGATTCCCATCAAAGTATAAAAAGCTAAATTTCATTGATAACCTGAAATAATAAAGTAATAAAACGACTTAGTAAAGCATATGTTTGTGACTTATCAGTAAATAAATAATATTTATCACCAGACTATAAACAAAGAGTTTTAAAAGCTTACATAACATTAAAACCTTAGTATTCTTTGGATAAGTGAAGATTAGAAGACATCTGATCATGAAGATATCGACTGATTGTAACTATGAAATGCTAAAAACACCTAGTAATGAAGCTAAATGAAATTTGTAAATAGAGGAGATAATAAGTAAATAGAACCCGAGTGGTCTGTTACCTCTCTGTCCAAAAAATAGTTTTGTCAACAACAAAGACTTTGCAGTTTTGAGAGCAAACAAGATAGGTTCTATGGGCACATCTTTTTTATAGCCCAACTAAGTGAGTTCTTCAACTTGCATGAAATAATTACTTAATGTTTCTTACCTTATCACAGAGAGTGCTCCTGCTAGTTGTAGTAGAAATAATACCTTCAGCCACTGTTGTTGGAGTGGGTGCTTTCTGTCTAAGAACAGTGGCTCTTAAATAGCAAAAGCTGTACCGATTGACCTGATAATCAATGAAGTCTTGCGCGAAAACAGTTCATAATATATAGGAAATAAAGCATTTGCACGATATTCATATACATGGCGGGTGAAATCAAATTTTTTCAGCCAAGTACGATTTCTTCTATCTTATTGAATTTTTTTTGGGAGCATTCTCACTTGAAGTAAGATTCGGTCAATCAGTGCAAACTTGACTACTTAAAGAAGCGCAGTTTTTACACAAGAATCATCCACTCCAGCAACAGAGACTGAAGAAGCAACATCTACTACAGCATCTACTACAACTACTAGGACAACTCTCAGCAATAAACTAAGAATCAATAAAGAATTATTTAACATTAGTCGGTAAACAGCAAGTAGTTTCACTGTGAAGCGTCAGCGACTTAGCTTCAGTTTTTAATTGTTTAATATTATTAATGCTGATTCAAATTTTAGAGGATATGATTGTATACCGTTGAATCAAAACTTGACTGTTGTGCGGTCTTGTTTTTTGTTTTTTAATTTAACTTTCTGTTCAATGCGATCGATAAGGTCGATGACATCAAAACAGACTAGTTTCCGATATTCGAATCGTATACAGATGAGAAAGCAAACATTCCGCCTGAGTTGCCTATACCAGAGAAGACTTGTAAAAAATTTAGACCAAAAAATGGAATTACAATAAAAGAAAAATGCCTGAGTGTGCCTTTGATCCAGAAAACCCATTTAATTCGATCCTTTCCTGCTTGGAAAAACAACGGCCCTGGTATGCTCAACTGTTGTCACATAAATGAAAGAAAATTGATAAGAAGGTTCCAATCGTTCCATCTAAATACAGCATCGTTGATTTTGAAGATAACTTACATTGAAACACCAGTCAATGATATCTATTGAAACTTGTATATTACCCATTACGTGGTTGAAACAGCTGATGAGAAACGTCCAGTCAGATCTATTGTAAACAAGATGGAATCCGAAAAGTAGGGACAGTTGCAACTAAATGTGTCAAAATACCTTCTCAGCTGATCAACATGATCCGCATTGCAACCGTGACTCAATTTTCAGTAGGTAGCATAATTAGTTTTGAATCTCCTAAAGGGGTACGTACCTCATTTAAGTTTACCCAATGGAGATGTGGTGATGAAGGCTAGTAGAATAATATGAGCAGATCCGCGTGTTGAGGTTAAAGCAAAAGATGGTTATCACGGGCAAAGTGACTTTAGTAGCGGCGGGTGTCCGGTCGAAACCATAGCGTACCTTTTCTGATGCACCATATTTTGGTTTCCAGTTTGTACTGTAGTAGCGTTTGATGACTGCATCTTGGTTTTTCTAGGTGTTGTTTTATGCGGGGGTTTGTATCGTGATTTAGATTGTGGGGTTGACTGTAAAAAAATAAAGTGTTGCATTGTTTTAATGCTATTAATAGGCACAATGTTGAAAAACGAAGATGTGGAGATGAGAGTGTTGAATGGCAGTTACACTGTAGGTGGTACTACGATTGAAAGTGTTGATCTTTGCCAAGTTTGAAATCAAAAGTGCTGATAGCTCTATAAAATTGGTAGTTGATATAGAAGGTTTTACTTTTGGAGGCATTACCAAGTTTAGTATTTATGAAAGCGCTGTAACAGAACTACAAGAGACAGAAACTTCTCCCGATCGAATTATAAATGAAAACATTGGCGGACACGCACGTTCAACTCATCATGGATGTTATTGCTGAAGGACTTAACATGAAAATGCATTGCCATTTTTTTGCAATGTTCGCAAGTCGTACTGGTTCATGGAAGGCCCCAATAACTTTAAAAATGATTGAAGCTTGTCAGACTATAGGTAATCCTCTGCCAATATTTCACAAGGGAATTATAGATATTATGAAATTTCCCCAGAGATTGATAAAATAGATGGTTTATAATTGACAATTTGATTGATGAAGCTTCTGATAGAGCCAATGCAAATGCTTTATATAAAAAACACAACCCTCATTAAAACATAAAGCATCATTGTTATTGCACAGAATCTGTTTCTAAAAGGAAATTGTACGAGTTTCTTGAATAGTAACTGTTTTTCCTTTTTGAATACCCTCGAGATACTTTTTCGGTTACCTGTATGGCTTTACAATGCTCTCCCTTAATGATGAAAAATGTGCATAATTTTTTTTAACAAGCAACAAAGAAACCTTATTTTTCTCTATGAACAGACAAATCTCAGCGAACAGCTAATCATCACAGATAACTTTGCATCGGATGAATCGATGATCTTATTTGTACCCAGGTGGAGGTATACAAAGAAAATTAATATTTGATTTTTCTCACTCGAGTTTTGTTATTTACTTGCGTAACATGTTGTCATTACAATGATTAAAGCTCTGCCACAAAAAATGAAAGGAAATGTGACTCTGTTGTTATCACTCAACAAAGCATCCGCTTCTATTCAAACGTCTGTCATAGCCAAGGCGAATAAAGATCTTATTATGACTATAAATGAGTGCAATAAAGCTACAAATGGGACAATACTGTTGTCGTCTGCTCAGGATACTCAGATTCAGTGGAGCGGGAAAAATATTGCTGCCCTGATAAGGAAATCATTGATAGACGAAAAAATAATTGTGCTACACAGATGAGGATTTTTAGCTTCCCCACCAGGACCTACTATCAGCGGAGTAATTCCCGGCATACTGAAAATTTTATTAGGAGGAGGACAAGAATGTAAATCTCCAAAACAATCATCAACAATAGGGTGGCTTTTTTAGCTGTGAATTACTTGAGTAAGAGAGGAAAACTCGCTATGATTAAGAAGGCAAACTAGGATCTTTTTCAGTTGTTGATAGAAACTGTTAAAACATTATATTAGGCAACTCTTCTCAAGAATCGGAACAATTTATCTATTTGCAGCAATACATGAAGGAATTGCGAAACTAGTCGGCAAAGAAACCGTCAGGGATAAGCGTAGAAATTTGACTCAGACCTTAGAGGCAACCTTTTGGATGCTCTACATACACATATCTTACCTGTTTTATTGTTAATAAAACTGAAAAAGGCCATGAATTTTCAACTTTGTCATTTTCTAGGAGTTATTTTTTCATGAGTACAATGAGTACAATAAACTAGTGAAAAGATTTGGTAATGATAAAGCAACATAGGAAATAAAAAACACCCCGTCTCTGTATCACAACCCTATGGGAGACACGTAATGGTGAAAGATGTGAAACGAAGGTGAGAAATTTTGTTGGAAACCTCACACGAATTCGATTTTTGCGAGTGCAAAAACTTCAAAAGAATTGTTCAAAACGGCTGTAGCGATTTGAGTGGTTTAAGGAAAATTAAAAACAGCTATCATCATCTGGATATCTGGTCTCATTCCAAGTTACTAAAGCAACAATCTGAATCACCACTTGCAAGTAGCATGATTATCAAAGACAGGTCCGACTTTCTTTCACCATTCTATTCTCCTCTCTCCACCCCATGTTAGATGCTACTGATGAAATGTTGATAAAAAGAAAATGCTTGAAGCTGACAGCAAGTATCTAGACGATGGAGAGAGGTGATGAAAATAATACGAAAGAACCTTTAGACGAGTTTGAGAAAAGTATCCAGCATTAGAAGAAGTGAAAGCAATCGAGCAATCGAAATCAGAATGTTGAACCAGTTGAGAAAAATTGGTAGGTACAATTTTCATAAGAAAATGCCCAAAGTCGGAAACAGAGGATTGAATCCTAAGATTTGAAAGAAATTGTTGCAATATGTTGTAACCATCACTCGCTCAATAAAGTTAGGAGCAACAGACGACAGCAACTCTGAAAGTCTGCTATCGGATCAAGGAACCATTACTGTTAGGAAATCACCCGACAAACAAATAGGTAAGGTGTTTGGCCTTTGTGGGAACTGGAAAATTGTTGACAATGGGTTAAAACCCATTCAATTTTTGCCGCTTTAAGCCTGGTCCCAGGGTCTTAGGTGTTTTGAAAAAAATTATTTAATTTTAATAAGGTTTTTAAAATCAACTGTTAGCATTATCGCGTTAAAAAAAATCATCTGGTTCATCGAGACCTAATACATTTGTTTAACTTTAAGCAAAGCCGGCTTTTCACTGGTGAACATGCTAAAAAAATTTTAGTTGACAAACCTTTTAGACACTTTTCAAATTTTAACAGTTATGCATCAAGGATAATCACCAAAAGTAAGGCTTGAAAGATAAACATAATGTACAGGTGGAGAATAAAAAATGTAGATTTGAACATACTTTTCAAGAATAACATTGTGGTTATCTAAACAATTAGTTTACAAATTAATTACTCTCACTTTAGGTTATAAAAATAATTCAGCATGCTCAAATAAATATGATATACTTATATATCAGAAAAAACTTCATGTAGAGCTTCTTTTTCAAAAAGTTATATCAAAGTACTTCAGCAAAAGAGAACCGCTTCTTCCCCAAAAAAGAACATGAAGAAGTTGCCATGATGCTGTTTTGTTTAGACTGTCAAAATATATTCAAACAAAAAACAAAATAAGACAAAAGACTGTTTCACACAAAAATGTAAAAATTGGTATAGTCAGTTTTTATGGAAACTTCAGGAAAGTGTCCGGAAAGTTGTCAGAGAAGCCGCTGTCAATGAGACTTGAAAAGAAGACAACTCCGCTGATTTTATACATACATTGAAATGGAAAAGTTAAAAGAATTGTGTTACAATCCTGCATTTCACACGCTTCTGTGAGGAGCAAGCTAGTAAAACATGAAGGAAAAAAATTCAAAATGATTGTGCTTAGAGAATGCCTACAAGCCGCACAAAACTGTGAGTACCAAGTTTAAGCATTGCCCACGGTTGGTACTGGATTAGGAGAGCAGCTTTAACTAGATTTGATGAATATACGTTATTGAAAAAGACGAAAACCATGACACAGAGTTTTTACTGACAGCGATCAATTATCTATCTAAGAAAGGGGCTGTGTTGCTCATATTCAAAGTCAGTCACATTGTGGCCAGAGGTTTGAGAAGGGTACTGAACGGAGCAAACAGCATGGCTTCAAAATCTGAGAGAAAGTAAAGATTTTGACAATCATCATTTCCTGATATTGTTGACTAAGGATAATATCAAGCATTTCGAACCAAAAATGAGCTGATAAAAGCGTTGATGGTGGAGCGTTTCAACAGGGTTTTAAAAGAGAAGATTTACCAGCATGTGACGTGCAAGAATGATGACAGATCTGTGATTATTTTGAATTGCTACATGCATAAGACGGAACAATTTGAATTTAAAAGAAAACTAGCTCATGTGGAAAAAAAATTTACAAAGGAGCTGAGCACAGCACTGCTAAAAGACCAAGATTAAAAGTCAGAGTTTATGTTGGAATTAGCAAGGTGAGAGGGTTTTTGAGAGAACATACATGCTGAAGTGGAAAGTCGATGTCTTTATAATCACTGATGTGTTTACTCACAAAGAACAATGATTCTAATCAGCGAAAAAGTGACATTCTGAAATGTAAACACACCGATCATCTAGGACTACACAAATTCCGAGAGAGCTCACCAACCTGTGTGGTAGCCTGATATGTTGCAAGAAGTAGCCGAGGTTGTGAAAGACTGCAGAAACTGCCAGCAACATCAACTAAAATCCTATAAGCCTCTCAGCACAACCAAGCTTTAAGACAGACCGTGGTAACGGGTCGTTATAGATTTTTTCACTTCAAGCATGTTGGTTACCTACTCGTAGTGGACGATTACTCCAGATACTTTGAATTCTCTCCTCGCACCAGTATGACAAGTGCTGCTGTTATCAACTCTCTGAATTCCATGTTCACCAGACATGGAATAGCAGAAACTATGATGTTAGACAACTGACTTAGCTATTCTAGCCATGAAGACAGTAGATTTTCCTCTGATCCCTGCTTTGAGAGCACAACCAGTTCTCCACAATACCCACAGGGTAATGATGAATCAAAAAACAGTGTAAAAACAGTCAAAACCTTTCTTAAGAAAGCAGCTGATCCCTACCTCGTTTTACTCTCCTACCCCAATGCACCAACACAGAACAGAATCTCTCCAGCTAAGATATTTATGGGGGGACGAGTCCAAACCTATCTACCTGTATATCCCATTACTCTCAGACCCTCCACACCAGAGCAAGACCTCATTTCCGGAAAAGAACAGGATTACAAACTTCAAGTGAGACACTCATATGATAGTTGTCACAACGGTACGGTTCTGAATCGACTCAATGAAGGCGATTCTGTATATACACGTGATCTCGACAAACCTGTTACAGTTACCAAGAAACCTGCCTGGCAGATCGTATGTAGTCACTACTGACAGTGGGAATGTACGCATAAACAGATGCTCACTAAACAATATGCCAATCACTGCCACTAGTCCTCAGTCACCAGAACTAAGACAGTCAGCTGGTCGAACCGCAACTCTAAGATCAACATCGGGAACTCCGACTGGCAAATCAGACATGCTCTCGTGTTCACATCGTCATAAACCCCTGGGTTATGAATGGTGTGGTGCTTGCCAACAAAATTGGTTATATTGTTTGTTAATTTTTTGATAATTTGGTTCTTACATGTTTTTGGAAAACATTGAGATACCCTGTTAAACTGGAAGCTTTCCCTAATTATGCCTGGTAAATAGCCTTACGCTAGTGGGACTTATTCCTGCTTATAGCGTGATGAGTAAAACTCTGTTGGTCAATTGCTGTCTCCTGTTCAACCATACTTGTTTATGCACTAAACTGTTTTACATGTACCATCAAAAGCTTTATCTGATCAATCTACAGCCTGTACGCTGATCCAGTGAAAGTTAACAAGTGAGCACGCATATTGTTATAGTATGAATATTTAAAAAAAACCTAAGATCAAACTCAGCTCACTGGAGGAGAAGAGGTTTTTGGAACAGCAAAATCTTAGCGTCGATGAATTTTGCATCGAATACGGAATGATCATTTAGTTTCTCAGATGTTTCTGGCACAAAGACAACTGCTACTTCAACATCACCAAACACCAGGAGCTTTACATAATTAGATGAAAAATCGGCGACTTGAGCGTATGAAGAGATGTTAAAAAATGAACAGCATCTTTGAACCCTGGGTTGCGAAGTCGCCTTGATTGGTTAGTGCAACTGGTTGACTCAGGTAAAAACAAATCTACGAAACTTGTTTACAGTTTACAAATTTTTTTTATACCAAGCACTTGTGAAAAATCGGCACTATGAGGATGTGGTGGAGAGAGTTCAATCATGAGATTTCATAAGAGCCCTCGAGTGAGGTCATCAAGGTCCCAAGGGATTTTGAAGAAAAATTATCCAAAATTTTTTCAATTTCCAAAAGACACAATATTGAGCAGAAAGAATTTTAGCAATGAGATGATGGGCATCGCCAAATCCGAATGATTCTGGAAATTCCTCCAAATGCATGCTATCAGGAAACATGTTTGGGAAGAGATAAATGGTACAGACAAATCATACGAGGACTCACATGTTTATACACTGAAAAGCAAGTTTGCTTCAAAGAACTGTCAACAGAAGCAACTGGCACTTAGTAAATGACCTACCAACAAGCTCACTACTAACCTTACGTGAACCTACTACTACCTGATAGCGCATAGTAAAGAGCCAAAGTTCCCGCTTCATCTAAGCCTCCATCTTATCTAAAACGCAATAAAAATAGCTAAATTTGGGATTGAATTCCTTGTATATTGTGTTAACAGGAGCGTATGTTCAAGGGAAGATTTCTGACATGAGCCCCAATGAAAATCACAAACATGTATTTAGCTGATGTATTTTTACTGCTCCTTCTTTCAGAGTTTTTCTCCATTGACTCAGAATTTTATGGAAGGAAGGTTGTTTCAAGCAACAAAGAGAGTGATAGGCATTTTCAGAATGTTGATGCCCCCAATAGGTCATTTGGTAAAAGGTATTAGGTATTGGTATTTGGTATTTGGTATAAGGTATTAGGTATTTGGTATTTGATCTCACAAAGATTGCGGCGTACTTTTGCACACTCATAACAGGAGGATACGTTTGCTTCCAAAGTTGAATCCAACTCCTTGAAGAAAGTTACAAGATCGGTTTGGGATGAATTTGAAAAAATGATAGTAGGTAGTAATTACTAGTACACAGAATAGGGATAAAGCAATATGGAAATATTAGAATGTGGCCAGAAGATCGAAAATGAGAAATATGATGTCTAACTGCGTCAGCTTTTTACATAAGTAATAGACCTGTGGTGCAAAACCTTTGTGACTAAAATCAAGCTATGAACCATTGATGAGAGAAATAAGGTGTTTTTTTAATGTAATAAGAAAGTTGATGTCGTATGTATGTTTGAAAGTTGAAACCCTACTAAATGATGCTACATTCCTCCTAGTAAAAACTGGAATTATCTAACTGGTCTATACATATGCTTGGAAGGAATGCAATGCCTACGAGCTTGCACATCCATCTGCGCTATGCACTAGCTATAGGTAATTTGAATAAAATTGCTACATGCGCCAAACCAATGACGCTGAGTTGGAACAGTACGTGCACGCTATTAGCTTTTGAGAGTGAGCAGCACCTGCTACTGCAAGGAACATGAAATGTGTAGTCTAGTAAAATTTGCAATTCTTATGGTTTGTTCCTGAGAAAAATTTACCTCATGCCGATAAAAATTTGCCCACAAGCAAGTTTAAGGAGGACTTTGGCGGTTCGATTTCAGCTGAATGGGAAGCCGTGTGATGTTTTTTTCAGTATTTACTCTACCAAAAGAACAGCTTTGTTTACATGCGTTTCTAATGATGATTCCAAAGTGTGCAAACCTAGATAATATTTTTAGTTCACAATTTAAAATACGGAAGTACTCTGCAGGTAGTGGTAGTGTTATTTTGCTATAACACTTAAACTGCCAGTTAGTGTACGAGCAACAACAGCGATCACTTCTATTGAGCCACAAAATAAAATCACAAAGTGTTACTTGTTTTTAGAATGCAACTCCCGAATTATTTTTTCAGCAAATTATTTTTTCGAAAATTACAATGTGGTACTTTAGGAATAACATTATTCTCCCTGCAACAAGCCTCTTATAACTACACAGAAAAAAATAAGTCAAGGCAAAAAAATTGTTTATCATACGCACAAATATGCACAATTAATTTACTTTATGCCTATCCAAAGTTTTGCTGACGTTTCCAGCTAGCAGCTACAGTCCACAGAGACTAATATGTGATGACCAACACAAACGCTGCTCCAAGTGGGCAAAAGCTGGCCGCTGTACAAAGGGACTTCGTAAAGCCTTCATGAAGAGAACTTGCCCTGACAGCTGCAATCTTTGTGAAGGTTGGTATTTGTCAATTCAGTTTGAAAATTTCAACCATGTGTTAAAAATAGGTGTTCAGCACTTGAGTAAGTAAGAATTTCGTTGTTTCATCACTTTCAAACTTTAAAAAATGGTTCGGTTCATTTTTATATTTGTCTGATATGTCATTGATATGTCGTATGAAGTGCTTCAAACACCAACTTCACAAAAATTCAATTGATTTCTATATTTTCCTAACAGAATTGATATTAAGCATGTGGTGAGTGTTGTCTCCCCATTCTAACATCTTTGAAACACTTGGGAAAACCTATAACGTGAGCAAATGTTTTAGTGAATGCTAAACTTTTATTTCATATTTCGATTGGACATGTTTTGGAGCATGAAATCACTTACGAATGAAAAACAACAGTACAATAACCTAGGTCATTTATTGATATAACTAGTAAGTAGTAATAGCTGCACATGTGGTTAGTAGTCAGCAGTAGTAGAGACAAAATTTTTGGGTTTGCTAAAACACTTGCCTACGTTATAGGTTTTCTCAAAATATTTCGAAGGAGAGACAACACTCATCACATGCTTATTAGTAATTGTGTTAAGAACATATAGAAATCGATTAAATTTTCATGAAGTTTGTATCTGAAGCACTTCATAAAGACATCAATGACATATCAGATAGATATAGAAATGACCAGAGCCATTCCTTTAATGTAAGTACAACCTTGCATATTTCAAGTATCACTGCTAGCTGTTGTGTTATTTGATCAGAGCCTGCGGCAGCTGATGATCCAGTTACCACGTATCCTGGGGAGTGCATCGATGTGGACAAAAACTGTGCAGTGTGGGCTGAAGCGGGAGAATGTAAGAAGAATCCGTACTTTATGTTGACATCCTGCAGAAAGTCTTGTGAAAACTGCAACAATGAGTCCCAAGCAGGTAGGTTTACAACCTTTTTGTTGAATGCAATTCCTTAAACTGCCTAACTCATAACTGCAACTACATACGTATTAGAAGCAAAAACAAGGAAAAGGGAGTAAAAGTATTCAGCGTTGGACTGTGACCTTCTGTTTACAAAAAAAATGGAGACTTGCTTAAAGGTTCATTTTTGCAAACAATTTTCTGCATTATCCAAGATAGGTAAAAAGTTTTGCACAAATAAAGTTGCTTGCCACAAACTTAGTTTTTTTTAGAAATATTTACCAAAGTGTTATGTTTGATTAATCAAGACTCGACAAATGCCGAAAAAATGTTTAGTGTGTTTACCAAACTAAAGCAAGTAGTTTTACAAGTTTTTTGTTAAATGCAAGCTTCTAACTGAATATAAATCTGAAGCCGCGTGTTAGCACAACAAAACAAGGAACAAGAGAGTCCAATGGTACCCATTTTCTCTAGTCATTTTTCATTTTGTTGTTCTCAGCATTTTGAAACATTGCTGGAAGTAATTCCGTGCAAATGGTTGTTGGAGCTAACCAATGTAGATCGAAATTTTTTTAAGTTGACGGTGATTTTTGTATCTTGAAATCATTTTCTAGCAACAAGTATGAAATCATTAGAGTTGAATAATATTGACTCAACAAATGCCAAACGAGTCAAGTTATAAAGGAGTTGCGATAATTTTTCCTTTTATTGAATCATATTATCTTCAGCGACTCAATACTGTTGTGCTATGTAGATAATTGAGTGTAACGAAGTAAGTTTGCTTTGGATTCACATTAACTACTATAAATGAGTAAGTCGCTTCATACATGTATGTGTAGTTATTTGACATCTACCTATTTGTAAAGAGGCAGAGTTTTGAATGATTTACAACTACAGAGTGTATAGGCAAGGTTAAGTTAACCAATCAAACCCTTGATCGCTCCCTTGTCTTTGTTTTTCTCAGGAGATTTGGGTTAAGGAGTATACTGTGGACATAAAAAATGACTAAATAATCAAAGTTTTTTGCACTTTCATACTTCATTACCGGAGCCTTGCCATTAGTGAAAACCGACAATGCAAAAATCATGTTCACAACATTGTTTCTATAAACTCTCATAAGATCTATGCTTGAAGCTATCATCATCATCAGGCTCCGTGGATGTTTTGTGGTTACTTGGGGTCCTTTGGTCAATTTCAAAAACTGTGTGTTATTGAATGTGGGAACAATGATAGTTGTCACTAGCACTGTATACCCATAGGAAAAAACGTGGGTATCACCCTTATACATCGCTGTAACAGCCGGTACAGGTGAGGAAATTTTCAATTACTACTGCAAAAAAACATTGTTCGTTCAGATTAAAACTATTCAGTACCAACAACAAAACATATACAGTTGAAGGCTACAATGAGCTGAGTGAACCAACGAGGAGAAAACACTATAGAGAGATACACTGACTGTCAAGATTTTAAACTGATGCAACATTTAGTTGCTGATGGAAAACCATTTTGCTTTTTTTGTGCATTTACTACTAACTAGGACGCCAATTCCATCAGTGCCAACTGTACAACCGTTAATTGACTTCGGTAAGATCATTTTACAGAATGTCGTGATGCCAATTCTGAGTGTTCATCGTATGCCAATTTATGTGACCACCCAGGATTCAAAGACTATCTTGAGGTCAACTGCAGGAAGACCTGTACTGGATGCATACCTGTTGCTCTGGTATGTGTTGCATTAGTTTTTATAGTAAATGATGCCTGAACAGCACCAAAGTAAATCTGTTTCTGTATAGTTACAAACTCTACCGCTCCATACCAAATTTGTCAAGTTGATTGTTGTTGTTTGGTATACACTATAGTTTTCGAACTTGGTAACACATTTCTGATTTTAGGATGAACAAGTGACTGAGGCCCCACCACCTATTAAATTGATGGGCCGGTGCATTGATAGATGGACAACAGAAAAGTGCAACAAAAGAGAGCAGCGTGAAAAGTGCAAATGGAATGCAGTTGTCAACTTCAACTGCAAAAAGTCTTGCTATTTATGTTAACTATTCTATGAGCTGACAAATTTAGGATCAAAATTCTTGGCTCTGCTATGCTGAAGCTTTTTGTAGTAAACCGCTAGTTTCCTAGGAACAAAAGCAAATGTTTTCATTTATTTTCACGAGTTATACGCTTCGCTTACATATATTCATCTACATTTTGCACTATCACTTTATTTTAATTTCTGCCTTATGAAAAAAAATTGTACTACTCTTTTATCTATGTAGCTAAATATTTAACAAACATCATAGTGTAAAGGATTTTGCCGCACCTTTACCAAACAGCTACTAGAGAAGTGTACTTGTTTAGCAATGTAACAGCAATTGCTAATGAGAGCTACTTGTTTACTAGTAGTGGCTCTATTTGTAGATGAGCTATGAGTCAATAAGCTCCGTGTTGTGCCGTGTGCAAGTATACTAATACTATTTGGCTATCTGCCAACTGAACACACCGTGTTGCTGTGCCGTGTGCTAGTATCCTAATACTATTTGGCCAACTGCCAAGTGAACACACCGGGTTACAATAGCTAACACTTTATTGCTTCAAGAGACAAAAGCTTACTCAGAGTACCTCTCTTCATAAGCGCACAATCCAATCTGCCCACTGGGCCACATGTCAACAAAGTTATGCAGTAGATATGCTAATCAAGCAGTTGAAAAATAACATAAGGTGATTGGTGCATAACAATAATATAGGTCAACACAATAACAAGAACAAGCAGGCGCAATGAAAACATATACTTAGCAATAGGTAACAACAATAAAGCGCCAGTCCAGCTTCTCAGTAAGGCGGGAAATCCCCTGCTGAATTCTTGACTCATCCATCTTTGCGGTAGGCAACGCATACATCTCTGTACTGAGGGCAGTCAGGCGGAGCTGAGTCTAGTATGCTAAGGAATGTTTACGCACTGCCTGCTGGCTAGCTTAGCATCAATGAGAGAGAGGCCACCTATGCTAAATTCCATTACATAGGCCGCTTCAACTATTAGTATCGCCGTACTCATAGTTAACCAGTCATGAGGTGGCCACGGTTCTCACGGTTCATGGAGGATAACCTGGTACAGAGGAGGGGGTGGCTGTAAAGGGGGGAATGGCCCCGCTTAGAAGGTCCAGCCAAGAGCTCCGCTCCTCTCCTCTTACCAGGGATAATCTTCCCCAGCGTCTACATACGCTCTCTGGTGACCATGGGGGGTGGTCTAGTACCCACAGGTGACTTTTCCTGTCCCGCCACTGTACTCAGACTCAGCCCCAGGTCATCCCGGGTCGGGGGAGGGGTGGAAGAAAGCTTCGAAACACACTGGCTATAGGTGAGAGTGTTTGATGCCGGCACAGTGGGTACACTGCAGGGTGGGGAGGCAGTAGGGAGTGGTGGAAACTCCGTGGACAGCCACTGAAGAGGGGGTGTCTGCTGGAGCGCCAAGGGGTCACTGGAGGAGCTATGGCGACCAACCCAGTTGTCCATCCACTCTGTCTGACTAGCAACTCCTAAACGTTTGCTCTCTCTGGACCCTTCGCTAGAGTGTTCTTTCTCTAACAACACCCAGTTTGGGGTGTCTGTAAGAACTTCACCCGGGAGAGCCGTTTGAACCTCAGGTGTTTTGGCAATTTCTGACATTCTATCCACTCCTTTTGCAGTTGCAATGAGATGGCATAGAGGCTGTCCATAGCGCATGGGTGGGCCGACGTTCCTTCGTGGCCGTTGTGATGACACAGGTGGTGGTTGACTCTCAGTCTGTGCAGGAGGTGAGGGTGTCTCAGCTACTGGGGGAGTGGCAGGCCTTCTTGCAACTGGCCGCTCCAAATTTGGCACTCTCCTTTCTGGTGGAGGAGGCAAATTAGTCTCTAATGGCGGTGGTTCAAACAGAGGGGGCGCAGGCAGGGGAGACAGGGGTGGAGGTGCTATACGCGCACGCGTCCCACGCATGTTAGGACGCCGCCTAGGCTCCACTGCCGCTGGCGCTCGCCCTCTGGGGTCAACACTGGGGTAGTAGGGCTTAAGGCGGCATTCGTTTTGCACGGACTGCTGGCCTTGCCTACTTATGAGGTAGGTGTGATTACTGTACGCCTCCTCGATCTCAAAGGGGCCGATGAATTTGGCCTGTAGCTTTGGATTCTCGCCTCGGCGCCTACGACGGTTCTCTAACCACACTTGGTCTCCAACCGTGTATAAGCCGGGCTCTTCACCTTCCTCAGCTCTGACTTCCATTTGCTGCTCTCGTAGCGTCTCGTGTACTTCCTCCAGTCTCAATTTGAGGTTCTGGGCGTACTCGTGCACGGGCATGCAATCAGTCAGAGGGGGATGGTAGGACACTTGATCTGGCAGTCGTAGTTCCCTGCCCAGCATCATATAGTTGGCCGTTTCACCCGTCGTGGAATGAGGGGTGGCTCTGAAGGCCCTCATCAGTTGAGGGAGCAGCAAGTCCCAGTCACCTGGACTGCGCTTCAAGAGCAGTGATCGGAGGGAATCACCGAGGACCCGGTTATTCCTCTCTACGATCCCATTGGCCTGTGGGTGGTAAGGAGTGGTACGGGTCTTCTCTATACCCCACAGAGCACACAACTCCTGCATCAGGTGGGACTCAAACTGAGCCCCCTGGTCCGTGTGCATCTGCTCAGGGATGCCCATATAGCAAAAGACCTGCTCGTCCAGAGCGCTTGCTACCACTGGGGCCGTGGCATTTGGCAGGGCCAGAGCGTCTTGCCACCTGGTGAAGTGGTCAGTCAACACCAGGATCCAGGCATTGCTACGCTCTGTCTCAGGGAAAGGGCCCACCAAATCAACGGCCAACTTCTGCCAGGGGCGGCCAGCGTACATGCGCTGGCGGCCGGGACTGGACTTGGTGCCACCACTTTTGGCTCTCTGGCAAACCTCGCAACTCCTGACCAGACGGCGCACATCTGCCGTCATCCCTGGCCAGTACCACGTGAGTTGGAGGCGCTTCAGGGTCCTGTGCACTCCTTGGTGCGCAAGAGAGTGGGTCTGCCAGACCGTGTGACCACGGAGACCTGCTGGACAGACCGCACACCAACGGGAGCGACGGTTGGGAGAGACCTGAAGTTCCAGCACACCATCTGTCCGGAGTCTCATAGCCCCAATGCAGTTGTTCAGTCGTCTCAACTCTTGGCTGCCGAGCTCCAACTGCTCTTTAGTGAGGGGACGCTGTGTAGACACTGCCTGGTAAATGACAGCTACAGCGTGGTTACCTTCACTTTGAGCCTGGACAAGGTCGACATCCGGTTGGACGGGTTGAACGGCATTGGGGGGTACCTGAGGGACAGAGAAGGTGGTGGTGCTGGGGGGTGGTGGCCGCGACTCAAACCGAGTCGGAGCTGAAATAGCGGAGAGCTGGGGCCGAAAGGAGGAGGCCAACTCTTGCTGAACTTCAGCCTTAGAGGGTCCACCATCCCTTTCTTGAATGTGACCACACTGCCTACACTCAGGGGAACACCTGCGACTCAAGCCGTCTGCGTTGCCGTGTCGGGGGCCACTCCTATGTTCAATGGTGTACTTGAACTCAGAGAGGGACTCGAGCCACCTAGCCACCTGACTGGTGGGTTCCCGGCGGCGACACAACCACAACAGGGAGGCATGGTCTGTCCGAAGACGGAAGTGCTGCCCATAGAGGTAGGGACGGAAGTGCTTGACAGCCTTCACTACTGCCAACAGCTCTCTCCGTGTGACACAATAGTTGCGCTCCTGAGGACTGAGCGTCTTACTGTAGTAAGCGATCACTCGCTCACTACCTTCCTGCACCTGCGAAAGCACAGCACCTACACCTGCATTGCTAGCATCAGTGTCTAAGGTGTACTGTAGCTTCGGGTCAGGGTAACCCAGGACAGGGGCACGGGTCATGGCCACTTTCAGCTGCTGGAATGCGGTCTCTTGGTCTGTAGACCATTCCCAAAGAGCATGCTTACTCGTGAGCTGGGTGAGGGGCCGTGCCACTGTAGAGAAGTCAGGGATGTACTGCCTGTAATACCCTACGGTACCTAGAAAGGCTTGTAAACCCTTTAACTCCTTGGGTGTCTGCCAGTGTGCTATAGCAGCAACCTTCTCCGGGTCGGTGGCCACTCCTGCACTGCTCACCACGTGTCCTAAATACCGGACCTCTGGCTTTAGCAACTCACACTTACTGGGTTTGAGCTTCAAACCGGCCTGCTGTAGGCGCTGAAAGACTTCAGCCAGGCGCTGTATGTGAGTGGAAAAGTCAGGAGCGATGACAATAATGTCATCGAGGTAGAGCAGGAGGGTCTTCCAGTGTAGACCTTGGAGTACCTTCTCCATCAACCGCTGGAAGGTGGCCGGAGCTGAAGTGAGGCCGAAGGGGAGGACCTTCCACTTCCACAGACCTGTACGGGTTGCAAACGCAGAGCGTTCACTGGCCTCTTCATCAAGAGGGACCTGCCAATACCCACTAACCAAGTCCAGGGTACTGAAGAACTTGCTCCCCGACAAGGCATCTAGACTCTCATCGATGCGGGGGAGGGGGTAGGCGTCCTGGTGCGTGACAGCGTTCAGCCTTCTGTAGTCAATACAAAACCTCCATGTACCGTCCTTTTTTCTCACTAGAACCACGGGGGAACTCCAAGCCCCTGAGGCTGGTTCTATGAGCCCACGCTGTAGCAGTTGTTCCACCTGTCTCTCTGCCTCCGCCTCCTTCTCAGGGCCTAGCCTGTGAGGGGGTTGGCGGATGGGTCGAGTACCAGGGAGGAGAGGGATGTTGTGTGTGACCAGGGTGGTTTGGCCAACATCATGGTCTCCCGAACTGAACACGGCAGCATACTGTCGTAGCAACCCAGCTACTTGCTGCGCTTCGCGTCTGTTCTGGCACTGGGGGAGAGCGGCTGAATACAACTCAGCGACGTGAGGAGGAACCGGTGAGCAAGAAGAATGAACAGGAGGGGTGGAAGCGGACATGGCAACCACCTCAGTTTGCTCGACCTCTTCAGGGCTCACTCCTCTGTAGTGGCCTACGGTGCTTCCCGCCTTCAGTTCTACTGGCTGAGCAGTCGGGTTCATGCACCTTACCAACAGATGTCCCTTGCTATCTGGCTTGTTCAGACTAGCGGCAATTGGAGGACCTCCGGGTCGGGACTCCACTAACCCAAGGGGTAGGTAACTCTGCGTGGTGACCTTACACAGGATGGTAGATTCCATGCCTGGAGGTAGCTGTGTGGTACGAAGGACCTGAACATTGTTCATTAGCAATGTACCGTCCTTGTTAGTACAGCGCATCTCCTTTCCTGCTACGACGATGGCACACTCACTGAACCTCATTTGGCAATCATGGTCGGTGAGGAAGGGCATCCCCAAGATAGCGTCCTCGTTTATGTGACTGATAACAAATGTGGCTTCAGTTTTCACATCACGGAGACGGAGGGTAGCTCTCACCGTGCCATAGAAAGGGATCTGGGTGCCGTCGGCAAGGATACCATGTGACGCACTCTCCTGTACTGACTGTCTTACCGACTCAGGTAAACGGTTAAAGACGTGCTTGGATAGGAGATTTGTGGTGCAGCCGGTATCAACTAGGAGGGTGACTGACTTGCCTTCAAGTTTCCCTGGAAGGAAGTAACTTGCCCGGTATGGCCGTTCTATCTCAGTGTTAGACAGCCGGGTAGGTTGGACCTTTGCAGCTCGGGAGGGGGGAGGCGACGCTCTATTTCTAGAGCGTGAAGGGCGCTCCACTAACGGGCTGGCTGGTGCAACTACTGGCTTAGGTCTCTGAGCGGGGGCAGGCTGGTTCTTCAGGGGACCTACAGGCTCCAAAGGAGATAGGTCAAGTAAGGAGTGTACGGCGGCAGAGGTTTCATAAGGCTCTGTGCCGTCTGTGTCATTTGGTAGCACTGCATACCGATTAGAAGTTGGTAGCTGCCACTTAGGTGGAGAAGGCGGTGCCTTCTTTCTGTGAGGTGGTCCAGAGGACCCGGGTGAAGGGTTGGGAGGCACAGGGTTGTGCTTCTCTATCCTTTCCAGTTCTTTCTTCCACTTTTGCGCCCTGTTACAGCTAGTCAAGGGAGTGACTACTGCGGGCGCTGGTCGTTTCCCGACACGGGCTTTGCTCTGGGTACGGTGGTTGTCTTAGGTTTAGACGGACAACCTCTACTATAATGGCCTGTCCGTCCACAGCCCCAACACTGAGGGGGAACCAACCGCGCCGTAGCAGGCTGTGACACCGTGTGTTGAGAGTTCTGTCCCATGACAGGGGTGACAGGTGTAGCTGGTGAAGGGTTGTGCACCACCTTAGGCGTGTGGTGGGGTACCCGGGCAGGAGGTTGCGTCACTTCAGGAGCAGGGTACATACCAACAGGGGGTGCATACATCACAGAAGGGGTGTGTCCCACAGGAAAGGAACCCGGGGGCACCGAAGGGGGTGTATGCACCGGTTGTTGCCACTGCTTCATTTGTTGCAACTCCATAGCCATGTTCTGTACTGTCTGGAGTAGATGAGTCATCATTTCTACCGACACGGGCGCTGGCTGTTGGGGTGGAGGGGGGTAGCTCACTGTGGGGTTGTTAGTAACTCGACATGGGTGAGCCATCCCTCCTGGGGCCTGCGACATCATGGCAGCAGTCTGAGAATGATGGAATGGTTTCATGGAAGGCTTACAGGGTTCTTCTTCCTCTTCATCACTTTCTATAGCTCGTACCCTGGATGGTTTCGAGTCAGGAACTGCCTTGATGTGGAGGAACTCGCCTCCAGCACGAACTGCGTCTTCCAGACTCTGTGGATCCACTGCTAACAAATGGCGTTGCAGATCTGGGTTACCCAGGGTGGAGGAGAACGTCTCTAGTATCATGCGTTCTACGTGCCTGTCTGGCAAATCTTCATAGGCTATTTGAACTAGTCTTTCCACCTCGCTAGCATGTTCTTGGAGGGAAGTCTTCGATGCCTTCTTCAAGTGTGCAACACTCTGTAGCGCCTCTCTGCGTGTAAGGCCAAAGCGAGCACGAAGTGCTGTGAACACTGCTTGCAGGGTGTTGGGTCTACCACAATCCAGTGCTTCATCACGAAGTGCCTCTCTCACATGGAGCAGGGTTTGGCGAGCATTCCACTCATTTGCTTCAGCGACTTCTAGAAACCGTGTGATGAAGTACTCTACATCACCTTGCCCATCGAACTTAGGAGGTTTGAAGTTCCATGTAGGGGCAGGGGGTGGTGCAGGGTGTTGTAACACTCCTCGCAGGGTCTGTGTGAGTCTGTCTAAAGCCTCAGCTTCAGCTGTGCCCACTGGCGACCGCCCAGTGCTCCTGGCTCTCTGTGTGGCCATCAACGTGGAGTATAGCCTTCACAATCAGCAGGGTCTGTCAGCACGGGAGGAGACAACTCTGTGTACCAGATGAACAGTGGAAGACTGACAGCACACTGCGTCAATGCCGTGTCAACACTGGGTGAGAAACTCTGGCCTAATATAGGCAGGACAGCTTCTATACCACTCGGTACAGCGTACGCAGGGTACACTGCATAGCTGAGAGGGGTACCCTGCACAGCTGAGAGGGGTACCCAGGGTTCGAAAGAGATGCCTGTACGATCTCGCGTGAGCAGTACAGCGACTACCGAGTTCACCGAGCAGGGTGACTGTAGTTCTCTTATCAAACACAACAAGGGGAGGGGGGTGTTCTGCCGGGTGGGGGGTACCACCGGGTCAGAGCAAGGGGTGTAACAGTGTCCCTGGGTGGTAGTTTGGCTGCTACCAGGCAACTATTACAGTATAGGAAACACCAATACTCGGGCAATGAGTAGGGGTGGTGTTTGGCTGTGTACAGCTTCTCTAGTAGTGTCTAACGTTCACTAGTATCCCACCGCTGCCACCAATGTAAAGGATTTTGCCGCACCTTTACCAAACAGCTACTAGAGAAGTGTACTTGTTTAGCAATGTAACAGCAATTGCTAATGAGAGCTACTTGTTTACTAGTAGTGGCTCTATTTGTAGATGAGCTATGAGTCAATAAGCTCCGTGTTGTGCCGTGTGCAAGTATACTAATACTATTTGGCTATCTGCCAACTGAACACACCGTGTTGCTGTGCCGTGTGCTAGTATCCTAATACTATTTGGCCAACTGCCAAGTGAACACACCGGGTTACAATAGCTAACACTTTATTGCTTCAAGAGACAAAAGCTTACTCAGAGTACCTCTCTTCATAAGCGCACAATCCAATCTGCCCACTGGGCCACATGTCAACAAAGTTATGCAGTAGATATGCTAATCAAGCAGTTGAAAAATAACATAAGGTGATTGGTGCATAACAATAATATAGGTCAACACAATAACAAGAACAAGCAGGCGCAATGAAAACATATACTTAGCAATAGGTAACAACAATAAAGCGCCAGTCCAGCTTCTCAGTAAGGCGGGAAATCCCCTGCTGAATTCTTGACTCATCCATCTTTGCGGTAGGCAACGCATACATCTCTGTACTGAGGGCAGTCAGGCGGAGCTGAGTCTAGTATGCTAAGGAATGTTTACGCACTGCCTGCTGGCTAGCTTAGCATCAATGAGAGAGAGGCCACCTATGCTAAATTCCATTACAATAGGCAGTCACATATGTGATGCCACCCATGTTAACTAAATCAATAAAGGTAGTTTGCTATCATAAATGAGGTAACTTGTTTCATTAATATTTCAAGTGTTCATTGCGTTGTTTGTAGCGCTTGTTCGTATCATGTACCACCAACAAGCTGCTGTGGATGGCTTAGCACTGATGTCCCTAAATGGACCTATTGAGCAGAGTTCAAAAGTTCTTTGAAAGCTGCAGAAGAGCGTGTTTAAATAAACTAGCGCACCATAAAATCTGAGTGCAACAAGCTGAAACATGTTTATCCTTGCCTGTGCTTCTTGGTCAACACCTAGTTTGTGAGTTTCAGCATTTTTTTTAACCGGAAAGCTTCTACTGCAATATTATTATAGAGCATCATAGCTGTGAGACGCCAGGCAGTATTAGTAGAGGCAAATACAAATATATCACTATAAATTGATTCTGTTTGCCAGCAAAAACAAGAGTATTTTAGAGAGTAAAAATTAAAAAGTGACACTGAGTGGACTTGAACACCTGTACTGGTTGTGGTGATCCTTGGCGCAACACCAATTGTACCATCAACCTTTGACTGAAGCAGCACATTTTTTACATTCTCATTATTCCTAACATTATACTTCGCAGTTAAGTTGTATTTGCAAAGAATTATCCCTAAACAGCAGGCGAAAACGTTACCCATCGAACTATAAATACATGTTGCTGTTGCACAACCTAATTTAATACATATTGACATCTGTTTTGCGATAGCTTTGTTTTTTCAAAGAGCAGTTTTTTCAAGTTCCTAGATGTTTTTTTTATTCTGGGGCTACACAGCCACACGCTTCACAATTGCCAATCAATATGCACTCTTGTTACTAGATATACTAAGGCTGACTTGGCTCCTCCCTTCTAACTATATTTATTTTTATGTGAAAAAGGTTTCCCCACTAGGGGATCGAACCCAAACCCTGTCAAGAGCAGGCCTCAGTGTTACTCCATAAGCAGCCTAACATAAAAAAGTGGTATGGCCTACATAAAAAAAGATATTTTTTTAAAGTGAAAATCGGTAAACATTTTTCAAATATTTTTAAATTCTCTTCAGAATTGTTTTTCGTGTCACTTGAAATGTATTCTGATAATTTGTCAAAGGACAAAAAGTTTTTTTTGCGGAGAAAACAGCAAATAACGAATATTTGTGCCAAACATTGAATCCAGAGCGAGCTTTGACTCTTTCACAAAAAGATGATAAAATTAATAAAATATTTGTCTGAAAGAGATCTTACAATGCAATTGCAACCATGCAAAAACTATGCAATTTGGAGTAACCGTCCCAGAGTTATGGCCATTGTTCGGTTTTGAAGACTTATGTTGTAGTGGAATTGTACAGATCAGCCTCTCATCTTCAGCAAGTGCTACGTTATATATACTCAAACTGCGGACAGCGGCTGTTTCGGCATTTGTTGCCTCATCAGCGCAGTACAGAGGTTAGCAGGGGTGACAACCCTCGCAATGATACAAAAATTTGCATCAAGGCATGTTTAAAGGATTGCCGTCACCAAACACTAAAGTGCTCAAACCATATGGTAAGCTTTTCACAAGGCTAATAGTGTCTGGTGCCCCTGCGAGAGTGCTCAACCAAACCGAGGTGAGGGAGCGTAATACTCAAACTGCGGACAGCGGCTGTTTCGACATTTGTTGCCTCATCAGCGCAGTACAGTATATATATATATATATATATATATCTATATATATATATATATATATATATATATATATATATATATATATATATATATATATATATATATATATATATATATATATATATATATATATGTATATATCTACTCAAGACTAGTGAAGGCAACGCTTGGAGGCTCACAGAGTGCAGATGAAATAAGCCAAGCTCAGGAAGGATTCTCCCTCGCCTAGTGACACTTTTATTTATACCTGTGACTCATATTAGCATGCCAGCTTGTTATTACTTTTTGCGCATCGATGGGGGTATTTTACGTAACCAATCACATAATTATATTCTCACTTGATTATCTATCTCATATAAATAGGCTGGCATTGTTCCCAGCAGTTCGTTTTTAGATAGCTCTTGGAGAAGACGCTTGGATTTGCGGAAGACTCAAGAAAGGACTAGCAAGTGGACTGTTCTAGCCAGTTTATGTTGAGTGTTCACTCGACTCTTGCCCATAGCCGATACCGTTCTTATTCTGTACTTGTACCAAGTATACATTTCTTTGCGTTAGTTAGACATTGTTGTTTTTTGTGTCAGTAGTTAAACCATTGTTGCCATCAACCTTGTGATATCTGTGTGGCCGGTTGCCTAAACACAGTTGTGCCTGCTTGTTAGCAGCATCCGGTTCTATCCAGCACAGGATAGACCAACAATGCCTTGTCATTCTGCTGCCACGCTACCACGTTAAGAAGAGACAAGCCAGGCAAAGATAGCACTCTTGCAAGTACCTGTGACAGTTAACCCTATACACAGGGAAAACCGTTACATTGGTGGCAGCAGTGGGATAAAGTGTGTTCTCACCCCAATACTGCAAGAGAGAGCTAACAGCCAAACACAGAGACTACTCTTTCCCCTTGCACTGAGTATTGGTGCCCTCTCCCTATCCACAGTACCTGGTAGATCACCCCCCTACCATTCCACTGATATTTTCCCCCTTTCCGCTAGCATTCTCCTACAGCGTAGAGTGAGTGCAGCCCTATTACACTATATAGAGGAAGAGTAGACATCACGTCCCACCTCACCTCCCAGTATAGCACAACCAAACCTCCCATCCAACTGAAGAAGAACCAATGAAGAGAGAGAAGATTACAGATACCCAAGCGAGCTTCAACGAAGAAAGGAATTCCGCGTATGGTAGCACACAGAGCCAGGAGTGCAGGGCAATTGCCAGCTGACACCCCAGAAGCAGCGGCCTTAAATCAATTGGCAGAAACCCTGAGAGGAGTGCTCCACCCCTGTGCACCTGCAACAGTCTTCAAACCGCCCAAGTTCAACGGTCCCGGAGACGTAGAATACTTCATTGGTCTCTTGCTGAAGAAAACAGTTGGGATGACAATGTCTCCCTGCTACATGTGAAAGAAGCCCTCAGAGAAGATGCCTTGGAGTGCCGCAAGCCTAACAACCTTAGGGCTGTGTTCACCGCACTCTGTGCTCGTTTTGGCCTGACACATGGTTAGGCCCTGCAGAACATTGCCAAATTGAAAAAAGCTTCAAAGACTTCGTTGCAATAGCATGCTAATTATGTTGAGAAGACTTGCCAGATGGACATGTGGAACGTCTAGTGTTAAAGGCGCTTGCCACCTCCCTGGGCCACCCGTATATACAAAGACATTTGCTAGCGGTGAAGCTGTTCGCGCTGGAGGCGAATACCTGCAAATAAGAGTGTTCACAGGCAACAAGCCATCCAGAGTACGGATAGTAGAAGAAGATGAGGAAGAGAAGTATGACAAGGAATACCATCAACCTTCCACAACCAATTACCGTCATTGACAGACAGCGGCCGTAGTTACGCTGGCTCATAAAGAACTGGAGTATTCTTACCCAGTGACGAGAAACCGCCACTCTGCTCCTCAGCCATCACCAGTGCACGAAAATACCATGACACAGTTGCTACAGACAGCACAGGCAATGGTCACTGAGATGCAACAGTTGAGGCAGTGGCAACAAACAGTGCATACACCTCCATCTGGGGTGCAGCCTGCTCCTCAACCTCCTGTGCAGGCCCCTCATACAGTGTGCCACCTCAACCTGTGACACCTAACATCGCTGACATTGAGTGGCCACCCCTTACAACAGCTCGTTCTTCAGTCCCACAGTGTTGGAGCTGTGGACAGCCTGGGCACAACAGTAGATTGTGTCTGTCTAGACCGCCAGCTTTCGCCACACACAATTTCAGAGAAAAGCATCCGACAATCCTTCCGAAGCAAGCCCACTTATCCCAGCTGGTCATCCAGCACTATCACAGCAGAGTATATCATCAAGGAAGGAACTTTACAAGTTACGCCATCAGAACAGCTGGCTACTGGATACTAGGGCTGTCAGGACTAGTCCACAGCATTGTCAACAAGTGCTATAGTCACCATCGAAGCCAATAAAAAAGTAGTGGAATTTTTAGATGTCACCCTAGACCTAAACACCGGCAAACATCTTCCATATAATAAACCTAATAACATCCCCCAATATGTCCACAAACTATCAAACCACCCACCCTCCATCATTCGCAACATACCTATAAGCATAAATAAAAGACTTTCCGAACTATCGTCTTACAAAGAGATCTTCGACAACGCCAAAGTTCTATACCAAAACGCCTTGCATAAAAGCGGGTACAACTACAACCTTTCTTATAAACCCGCCCATACCACCTTACATATTAAACGAAAAAGGCGCAGAAACATCACCTGGTACAACCCTCCTTTCGACCTCAACGTGTCCACCAACATCGGGCATGAGTTTCTTAAAGCAGTTGAAGAGTGTTTCCCCAGCAACCATCCTTTGGGTCATATTTTTAACAAAAACACCATTAAACTCAGTTATAGTTGCATGCCCAATATCAAAACAATCATACAAGGGCACAATAATAAGATCTCCAACTACACTAACAATACCACCACCAATAAATGCAACTGTAGAAATAGAGCTGAGTGTCCCCTCGAAGGCAACTGCCAGATTAAAAGTGTCATTTACCAGGCTACAGTCACAGCTAATAACAAAGTCGAAACATATGTTGGCCTAACCGAAGGAGAATTTAAAACTAGATATAGAAACCACAAAACATCTTTTAATACTGCCAGCAAAAGAAACATCACCGAGCTGAGCAAACATATTTGGTTACTTAAAGAGTCATGCACCCAATTTAACATCAAATGGAGAATTTTATCCCATGCCAGAGCGTATTCTAACACAGATAAGAAATGTCACCTTTGTACGGCTGAAAAATTCTATATCATCTTTCAACCAGAGTTGTCTCCCCTCGACAGCAGGAGTGAAGTTGTCACCACCTGCCGACACTCTAATAAATTTACTCTCAGCCAGGCGTAGCTCTATGCCCTTAGCCACCTTTGACGCCCGTGCACCCTTACCAACATATTAACAATACGATCCTTGTGCACTTAATATTTTCGGTCTGAACTAACTGTTTCCTGTTCCACCTTCATTTTTAACAGCTAAGAGCCGACCTGATGATTGTGCCTAGAATTATTTTCTATTTTACCATCTCTTTTTTTATAGCACATGAAACAACTTGTAGTCAGCCAATAGTTTTAACATCTTTTACTATTTTACCTTTTAGTATATATATATATATATATATATATATATATATATATATATATATATATATATATATATATATATATATATATATATATATATATATATATATATATATATATATATATATATATATATATATATATATATATATATATATATATATATATATCTTCAAATTAGTTTTAAAAAAATCAAAATCATAACATGGATTTTTATTTTATCTCTTAGAATGTTGACACAAGTCAATACAAAACAACTGAAGAATAAAGAACCAAAACCTTCACAAGACAGGAAGGGGGTTGATGGCAATGTACTTCTTCAACGCGCTAAGATTCCCTTTCAACATGTCAGACAGCTGAAGAATAAAAAACCAAAACCTTCACAAGACAGGAAGGTGGTTGATGACAAGGTACTTCTTCAACGCACTAAGATTCCCTTTCAACATGCCAGAGACAATACTTTGGGAGCTCTCATCATCAAAAGCGCCTCTCTATTAAGTACTCTATCTCCGGCTTCTAGAAAAAAAACATTGAAAACATAGTGGAAGTTGAGGACTTACCAATACCAACAGTTATGCAGGTGTTCACCGTTGAATTCCATAATGAAACAAACTGCACCATCATTTACAACTATAAAAAGAATGGAAAGATAGTTAGAGTGAAGAGCACTATTCCATCGGCAGCAGGATTACTTGCTGATGAAGCTTCGCAAATAAGACCAGTAGTAATATATGAGCAGATCTCCCTACCAAGTGTTTTTTTGAGGATTACACCTTGTAGTTGAGGCAATAGGTTACGACGTTGGATGAATTCGCCGAGTTTATATCGTATTTTATTGTATTTTATTTGAGGGGCATTCGAGTGGCATTTGAGTGGCATTTAAGTGGCATTTGAGTTTTTGATTATTTTTTTACTTATTTTGAACTTACATGGCATATAGATTTTGAATGTATGGCATTTAAGTTTTGATAATTCTAGACATAATTCGAACCCATATGGTATCTTGAGAGAGAGAGGAGAGAGGAAAAGAGGAGAGAGAGGAGAGAGGAGATACATCTACATTGAATAAATACATTGATTAAAAATGAAACAATATGTGAATATATACATTTATTGTATAATAAGTAGAGAGAGAGGAGAGAGGGGAGAGGAGAGAGGAGAGAAGAGAGAGGAGAGAGAGGAGATAGACTTTTTAGTTTTCTATACATTCATGTATATATGGATAAGTATATTTACATTTACATTGCATAATATACATTTATTACATAATAAGTATATTAAATGCTATAAAATATGTTGGAAAATCATCAAATTAGACCTCTAGATGGTTAAAATCTACAGTATTTGGGAAATAACTGCATAGGGTATATAGATTTTGAATGTACGACAATTAAGTTTTGATAAAATCTTTTAATTCCTACTCATATGATATCTTGAGAGAGAGGAGAGAGGGGAAGAGAGAGGAGAAAGGGAAGCATTAGCCCTCTAGATGTTTAAAATTTTGTGTAATACAAAGTACTTTAACTTCATTTATTCACTTGAGACTACATATCATCAGCATTTGAGATTGAGTTTACATATAAGAGACAATCAATACATACATACATACATACATACATACATACATACATACATACATACATACATACATACATACATACATACATACATACATACATACATACATACATACATACATACATACATACATACATACATACATACATACATACATACATACATACATACATACATACATACATACATACATACATACATACATACATACATACATACATACATACATACATACATACATACATACATACATACATACATACATACATACATACATACATACATACATACATACATACATACATACATACATACATACATACATACATACATACATACATACATACATACATACATACATACATACATACATACATACATACATACATACATACATACATACATACATACATACATACATACATACATACATACATACATACATACATACATACATACATACATACATACATACATACATACATACATACATACATACATACATACATACATACATACATACATACATACATACATACATACATACATACATACATACATACATACATACATACATACATACATACATACATACATACATACATACATACATACATACATACATACATACATACATACATACATACATACATACATACATACATACATACATACATACATACATACATACATACATACATACATACATACATACATACATACATACATACATACATACATACATACATACATACATACATACATACATACATACATACATACATACATACATACATACATACATACATACATACATACATACATACATACATACATACATACATACATACATACATACATACATACATACATACATACATACATACATACATACATACATACATACATACATACATACATACATACATACATACATACATACATACATACATACATACATACATACATACATACATACATACATACATACATACATACATACATACATACATACATACATACATACATACATACATACATACATACATACATACATACATACATACATACATACATACATACATACATACATACATACATACATACATACATACATACATACATACATACATACATACATACATACATACATACATACATACATACATACATACATACATACATACATACATATGGTATCTTGAGAGACAGAAAGAGATAGAGGAGAGAGGGAGAGAGAGAGGAGAGGGAGATTCTTTAGTTTTCTATACATTCATATATATATATATATATGGTTAATTATGTACATATTTATGGGTATATTTATATCTACATAGAGAGAGAGGAGATATATCTACATTGAATAAATATATTGATCAAAAATGAAACATTATCTGATTATATACCTGATTACATAATAAGTAGGGAAAATCTTCCTACATAATATAGCTAGAGTCAGTAAATACTAAGTAATACAAAGCACCACAACTCGTAATGACAATCAATGCATACATACATACATATGGTATCATGAGAGAAAGAAAGAGAGAGAGGAGAGAGAGAGAGATTTTTTAGTTTTTTATACATTCATGTATATATGGTTAATTATGTACATATTTATGGGTATATTTATATCTACATAGAGAGAGGAGATCTATCTACATTGAATAAATATATTGATCAAAAATGAATCATTGTATGATTATATACATTTATTACATAATAAGTAGGGAAAATCTTCCTATATAATATAGCTAGAGTCAGTAAATACGCACATGTCCATATTCATGTACATGTGCATAAATGGACATGAATAGGTACATGTCCATATTCATGTCCATATTCATGTCCATATTCATGTCCATATTCATGTCCATATTCATGTCCATATTCATGTCCATATTCATGTCCATATTCATGTCCATATTCATGTCCATTTATGTACATGTCCATATTCATATCCATTTATGTACATACCTATGTTCATATTTATGTACATGCGCATGTCCAAATTCATGTCCATATTAACATTTTATAGCTATGTACAGAGGAGAGAGAAGAGAGGAGAGAGAGAGATTTTTTAGTTTTTTATACAACCATGTATATATGGATAATTATGTACATATTTATGGATATATTTATATCCAGATTGAATAATATACATTTATGACATAATAACTATATTGAATGCTATAAAATATGTTGGAAAATCACCAAATTAGTCCTCTAGATGGTTAAAGTTTACAGTATTTGGGAAATAACTGCAAGAGAGGAGAGAGGAGTATTCGGTAGAGGAGAGAGGAGAGAGGAGGCTTCAAAAAAGAACTACAAAAAACTTATCAGTACACAACTCAGTTTATTAGGTAGTAGCGCTTCAAGGAGGTACAAACACTGATTGCTGACAAACAACAAATTTTAATGCAGATTGGGAGAGGTAGCTTTTTTTAGACCCTATAATCATCCTGATTGCACAGGTTTTAATATCAATACAAAATGAATCTTCCTCCTTTAAAATATGGTGAACGTTATTTTGTTATACCAGAAGAGGAGTATCATAGTTTGATGGAAAAGATCAGTGGGGTTAAATCAACCGACCAAGACAAGTTTGCGTCATCATTGTATGACAACCCGACAAAAGACAAAATGGTGAGAGATATCGAGAAAATCCAGAATATTTTGGTTGAAACGAATGAAATAGTAATGGGAATCAAAAACGAGTTGCTTGAGCGCAAAAAGACAAATAAAAATGTTCAAAGCACAAAAACCTATCGGAGTGATGTTGGAAAGATTAGGGGAGAGTACAAGCAACCAAAGAGCTGGAGCTCTGCTAAAACACCAAAGCTCTCACCATCATCGTTTGATAGAAACACAGTTGACGATGATAGCAATAGAGATTCGGAGAGAATGATGCAACAATTAGAAGAGTTTAAAAAGAAAGTATCCGACATGACAGCTAGTAAAGACAATCAAGCGTTAGGTGTAAAAATATTGTATCAATTGAGAGATTCTGGAAAATACGATCTGGATACTGACAGGATAAAACTCAAGGGAAGATGGCTTAGCGCTAAGCTATCAAAGAATTTGTTGCAAGATGTACTAACTGATAAAGACTCAATAAGATCAACAAAAGATAACTGCAGTAGATTTAAAAGTCTGCTCACCACTCAAGGAATCACAACTGTCAGGAGATCCTCATGAAAAACTTATTTTAGCTACCTAGTTGTTAATTCGAACATCTTAGCAACAACTTATTAGCTCAAACATGACTTTGTTATACTATTTTTTTTGGTTAATGTCGTTGTTGAAAAATCTATGTTTATTGCTAATGCTTGCTAATACATTACTGCTTAATCCTTTATCCAACACCTACAATAATTCTTAGTAATAGTAGTGTAATGAGACTGAGTAATAATCTACACACACCTTGCTCACTCTGTATGCCGTAGTACATGTTATTCCTTTAGTTATCTGCAATTACTTCAATTGGATCTGATCCAGATGTTTTATAGTCTTTACTGCTGCTGCGTTTTGTCTCAAACAAGAGTCCAAAGTAGGCATCGTGTCTACAAAATACAAAAATTGCCATCTTAACTATCCAATCTAAAAAGACAAAAAATAAGAAATATTTTAAAAAATGTGAGCTATTTATTATTATTTAATCATAATACAAAGAAGATAACATCTTTATCAGTACCCAAAGACAGGGTTTGTAACACAAACGGATTTGGTTGTAGGAGGCTATTTTCTCCATAGTGCAAGTAGGTAAGTTTTTCAACTAGTGGTAAATAAATATTTATCATTCTTTTATTATTTAGATCACAAGACTTGAACAAAATTCAATAAAGTAACAATGAAAACCAAATGAAATCACAATAATATTAACAATAGTAATAATAAGAATAATAATCATCATCAGTAAAAATTATTTTTCATATTAAATACAATGAATAATAACTGTTATATGTTGATAATAAAGTAAAACAATACAATAATGAAAGTTGTAATCATTTTTTGGCTGTAAAGTTCTAAATCAACCTGTCGTTCAAGATGTCATTTAAGGCTAACCTATTTTTTCTCTCGGACCTACGACAATTCTGTCAATCAATGCCAAAAGACTGCGATCTTGAGCGGAAACAGGATAGGTTCTATGAGCATAAAATTATCTAGGAGAGATATTTCTATGGTCAAGAGAACGACTCCATATCGTAATATGAGGATAACTCCATAGTGCAACTAGTTGAGTTCTTCAACTAGTGTTAAATAGTTATTTATTATTCCTTACCTTAATACAGAAAGTCTCCTAGTAGTTGTAGTAGATGTTGATCCTTCAGTCACTGTTGTTGAAGTGGATGCTTTCCGTGTAAAAGCGGTGCTTCTTATATAGCTAGGTTGTACTAGGTACCGATTGACACGAGTTGATTCCAATGAAAAGCCTTTATAATATATAAGCAGGTCTTTACGAGGAAAACTCACGCGAAAACCGAAACTGAAAAAAATTCTTCGCGGGAGTTTTCCTTCTTATAAGTCATAAAGGTTTTACGCGGAAAACTCACGCGAAAAGTTAAACAGTAAAAAAAATCTCTTCGCAGGAGTTTTCCTTCTATATACTATAAAAGGCTTTACACGGAAAACTCACGCGAAAACAGGAAATACAAAACAATTCTTTCGCGGGAGTTTTCCTTCTTTTATGTTATAAAGGCTTTATGCAGAAAACTCACCGAATTTTTTTGCCGTCAGTTTTCCGCGTAAGGCCTTTACAGTGCATAGAAGGAAAACTCCCGCGAAGAGGTTTTTTTTATTTTTCCGTTTTCACGTGAGTTTTTTGCATAAAGCTGTCATAACGCATAAGAAGGAAAACTCCCGCGAAGAAGTTTTCATATAGTTTTGGTTTTCGCGTGAGTTTTGTTGCGTAAAGCCTTTATAACATATAAGACGGAAAACTCCCGCGAAGAATGTTTTTTTTTTAGTTTTCGCGTGAGTTTTCCGCGTGAAGACCTTATATAATATAAAGGCTTTTCATTGGAATCAGCTCGTGTCAATCGGTACCTAGTACAACCTAGCTATATAAGAAGCATCGCTTTTACACAGAAAGCATCCACTCCAACAACAGTGACTGAAGTATCAACATCTACTACAACTACTAGGAGACTTTCTGTATTAAGGTAAGTGATTAAAATTATTATTTAACACTAGTTGAAGAACTCAACTAGTTGCACTATGGAGTTATCCTCCGAGCTTTTCAACTAGTGTTAAATACTCATTTATTATTTATTTTAAAAATAAATAATTAGAGCTTTCGACTAGTGTAAAATAATTAGTGATTATTTTTTACCTTATCACCACTTAGAGCCAGATGATTTAATTAACTAAAGACAAATAATTATTTTAGCATTTCTTACCTTGATGCTGGATGGTTGGTCTCCTAGTGGCTGTAGTAGATGATGCTTCTCCACTTGCTGTTGAAGAACTGGATGCTTTCTGTGTGAAAACAGTGGCTCTTAAATAGCTAAAGTTGCACTGATTAAACCCTATGAATCAGCATTTTTTTCCAATGCTTTCGCGGGAATAAAAACTGTTTATTCCCGCGAAAGCAACAGTTTCTATTCGCGTGAAAATAAATTATTTATTCCCGCGAAAGCAACGGTTGCTATTCGCGTGAAAATAAACTATCTATTCCCGCGAAAGCAACAGTTTCTATTCGCATGGAAATAAATTATTTATTCCCGCGAAAGCAACGGTTGCTATTCGTGTGAAAATAAACTATCTATTCCCGCAAAAGCAACAGTTTCTATTCGCGTGAAAATAAATTATTTATTCCCGCGAAAGCAACGGTTGCTATTCTCGTGAAAATAAACTATCTATTCCCGCGAAAGCAACAGTTTCTATTCGCGTGAAAATAAATTATTTATTCCCGCGAAAGCAACGGTTGCTGTTCGCGTGAAAATAAACTATCTATTCCCGCGAAAGCAACAGTTTCTATTCTTGTGAAAATAAATTATTTATTCCCGCGAAAGCAACGGTTTCTATTCGCGTGAAAATCAACTAACTATTCCCGCGAAAGCAACAGTTTCCATTCGCGTGAAAATAAATTATTTATTCCCGCGAAAGCAATGGTTTCTATTCGCGTGAAAATAAATTATTTATTCCCGCGAAAGCAACGGTTTCTATTCGCGTGAAAATAAAATGTTTATTCCCGCGAAAGCAACGGTTTCCATTCGCGTGAAAATAATTTATTTATTCCCGCGAAAGCATTGGGAAAATTGCTGATTCATAGGGTTTAATCAGTGCAACTTTAGCTATTTAAGAGCCACTGTTTTCACACAGAAAGCATCCAGTTCTTCAACAACAAGCGGAGAAGTATCATCTACTACAGCTACTAGGAGACCATCCAGCATCAAGGTAAGAAATGCTAAAATAATTATTTGTTTTTAGTTAATTAAATCATCTGGCTCTAAGTGGTGATAAGGTAAAAAATAATCACTAGTAATAATTATTTAATGCTAGTTGAACCTAGATATAAATTTATCTCTACTAGATTGTAACAATCAATTTTTTGTATTTTGTAGACACAATGTGTACTTTGGACTCTTGTTTGAGACGAAATGCATCAGTAGCAAAGACTATAAAACATCTGGTTAAGATCTACCAACAGCACACTTCTCCAACACAGCAAGAATTTCTTTCAAGATCTACCACCTACTTAGATGATACCAAACCAATGAAGACTCAAACTACATGAGTTTTGAAAACCAATGAAGACTCAAACTACATGAATTTTGAAGACAGCATACTTCTCCAACACAGCAAGAATTCCTTTCAAGATCTACCACCTACTTAGATGATACCAAACCAATGAAGACTCAAACTACATGAGTTTTGAAGACAGCATACTTCTCCAACACAGCAAGAATTCCTTTCAAGATCTACCACCTACTTAGATGATGCCAAACCAATGAAGACTCAAACTACATCAATTTTGAAGACAGCACACTTCTCCAACACAGCAAGATCTACCACCTACTTAGATCATATCAAACCAATGAAAACTCAAACTACATGGATTTTGAAGACAGCATACTTCTCCAACACAGCAAGAATTCCTTTCAAGATCTACCACCTACTTAGATGATACCAAACCAATGAAGACTCAAACTACATGAGTTTTGAAAACCAATGAAGACTCAAACTACATGAATTTTAAAGACAGCATACTTCTCCAACACAGCAAGAATTCCTTTCAAGATCTACCACCTACTTAGATGATACCAAACCAATGAAGACTCAAACTACATGAGTTTTGAAGACAGCATACTTCTCCAACACAGCAAGAATTCCTTTCAAGATCTACCACCTACTTAGATGATGCCAAACCAATGAAGACTCAAACTACATGAATTTTGAAGACAGCATACTTCTCCAACACAGCAAGAATTCCTTTCAAGATCTACCACCTACTTAGATGATACCAAACCAATGAAGACTCAAACTACATGAGTTTTGAAGACAGCATACTTCTCCAACACAGCAAAAATTCCTTTCAAGATCTACCACCTACTTAGATGATGGCAAACCAATGAAGACTCAAATAACATGGATTTTGAAGATAAGATGATAGCAAACCAATGAAGACTCAATGTTACACAACATTACTTTCTCTCCTGCTTAGATGATACCAAACCAATGAAGACTCAAACTACATGGATTCTACTTCGATGATGCTGAAAAAGAAAACTGTCCAGAACAAGAGCTCAAGAAGCTAATCTATAACTCAAGGCTATCATATCACTATAGGTGAGTTTTACTAATTTTTACCATAAATTAAACAAAATGCTGAATATATACAATTTACAAGTGAAAAAAGGACTTTTTTGGTGAAATTAGTGTATTTTTTACAACAAAATGCTGAATATATACATTTTTCAGGGGAAAAAAAGACTTTTTTGGTGTAAATAGTGTATTTTTTTACAACAAAATGCTGAACATATACATTTTCTTGGTGAAAAAAGGACTTTTTTGATGTAATTAGTGTATTTTTTACAACAAAATGCTGAATATATACATTTTCATGGTAATTTTTAGATAGATGAAAGAGAATCAAAAACACTTGGTGAAAATAATGCTCAAGAAAGAACAAGTTGAACAATGTAACTTGGTGAGTTATTTCCCTTTTCTAATAATGTAAACTATCCAATGTAACTAGAACTATAATTCAAATTCATGTAATTATTTTACATTTTCGCTTAATCATTCTATACTAATGCATAACTTTTTTATTTTAGTTCATTACGAAATTAAAAGCACATAGAACAGAAGTCTTCCTTCCTAAGATATAACATCACTACATCAAAGACATCATTGTAAAGGAACAAATTATGCATTAACTGTTATTACTTTGTATTTATTACAAGTTGTAGTGCTTTGTATTACATAGTATTTACTGATTCTAGCTATATTATATGGGGAGATTTTCCTTACTTATTATGTAATAAATGTATATAATCATATAATGATTCATTTTTAATCAATGTATTAATTCAATTTAGATATATCTCCTCTCTTCTCTCTCTCTATGTAGATATAAATATACCCATAAATATGCACATAATTGACCATATATACATTAATTGCTAGAAAACTAAAAGATTTCTCTCTCCTCTCTCTCTTTCTCTCTCAAGATACCATATGTATGTATGTATGTATGTATGTATGTATGTATGTATGTATGTATGTATGTATGTATGTATGTATGTATGTATGTATGTATGTATGTATGTATGTATGTATGTATGTATGTATGTATGTATGTATGTATGTATGTATGTATGTATGTATGTATGTATGTATGTATGTATGTATGTATGTATGTATGTATGTATGTATGTATGTATGTATGTATGTATGTATGTATGTATGTATGTATGTATGTATGTATGTATGTATGTATGTATGTATGTATGTATGTATGTATGTATGTATGTATGTATGTATGTATGTATGTATGTATGTATGTATGTATGTATGTATGTATGTATGTATGTATGTATGTATGTATGTATGTATGTATGTATGTATGTATGTATGTATGTATGTATGTATGTATGTATGTATGTATGTATGTATGTATGTATGTATGTATGTATGTATGTATGTATGTATGTATGTATGTATGTATGTATGTATGTATGTATGTATGTATGTATGTATGTATGTATGTATGTATGTATGTATGTATGTATGTATGTATGTATGTATGTATGTATGTATGTATGTATGTATGTATGAATGCATTGATTGTCATTACAAGTTGTATTGCTTTGTATAACTTAGTATTTACTGACTCTAGCTATATTATATAGGAAGATTTTCCCTACTTATTATGTAATCGGGTATATAATCATATAATGTTTCATTTTTGATCAATATATTTATTCAATGTAGATATATCTCCTCTCTCTATGTAGATATAAATATACCCATAAATACGTACATAATTAACCATATATACATGAATGTATAGAAAACTAAAAAATCTCTCTCTCCTCTCTCTCTCCCTCTCTCCTCCCTCTCTCTCCTCTATCTCTTTCTTTCTCTCAAGTATGTATATAGTTATGTAAAAAAATTATCAAAACTTGAATGCCATACATTCAAAATCTATATGTCATATAAGTTCAAATCAAGTAAAAAAATAATCAAAACTCAAATGCCACTTAAATGCCACTCAAATGCCACTCAAATGCCCCTCAAATAAAATACAATATAAACTCGGCGAATTCATTCAACGCCATAACCCATTGCCCCACTCCAAGATCAGATCCACAAAAAAACACTCACTTGGTAGGGAGATCTGCTCATGTATTACTACTAAGACCATTGATTTAGATGTACATGGGTGTTGAAAAGACTGGAAAAGCAATTTTTCGTGCTGTTACAGAAACAGGATGTACTCTGAGGATGAAGAATGAGTTTGATGTATTACCAGGGAAGAGTATGAGACAAATCAATGTTTTTTTCGAGGTAGCTCATCTCCAAGATTTTCCAACAGATAGCGTCATATGTCTCCAAAACCCTGAAGTGATAACAAAATCTGACAGACGGTGGAATGGGGATGAAGAGACTCTTCTAGTTCAGTACAGAAGTGTCGTAGATGAAGAATTACTGATTGGAGATATGCGCATTCCTCTTCAAATAGCTTTTGCTGTGACATTGGAAAGATTTGGAGTTATCCTGGTCAAGGGACTGAGTCGAAACGCAGACAATTCAATTTTCTACAACATCAGTGTACTCGCAGCTCATCAAGCCCTCGTCCAAGTCTCTGAACTGACTGATAATCCAAACTCTCATGATTTTCTCAACTATTTCGATGATGCTGAAAAAGAAAACTGTCCAGAACAAAAGCTCGAGAAGCTAATCTATAACTCAAGGGAATCATATCACTATAGGTGAGTTTTATTAATTTTTACCATAAATTGAAAAAGTTATTTTGTGAAAGTTTTGTGTATTCTTACAATGAAAAAAATGCCTAATTTCTCTTTCTCATGTAAATAACAACAGTATAACATTTTTAAATTATATACATTTCAGATGAAAAAAGGACTTTCTCCTGTGTAATCTGTGTATTTTTTTACATAGAAGTTGAAAAAATAACAAAGTGTTATAATTATTTTACAAAAATGTTTAATTTCTCACATAAATAACAACAGGAAAATGATTGGAGGCACGTGTGGTCTAGTGGTTAAAGTGCTTGCACTTCAATCCTGGATCTGGGGTTCGATTCCCAGCACGGTTATCTGTGAGCAAGATATTTGGCTTCCGATGCTCTGCCTGGTCGGATATGGGCATAAAAATAACGTGGTCCCTAGTTTGATTGCACTCTCCGTAATAACTATGGAGTCATGCTAGTAAAAGATCCACCTCTGCCTTTTCGGAAGAGTAGCCGGTAACCGCGGGCATGGGTATAGGGTGTTTGCTTTGATAGCTATTTCATGTACTGAAAGGTCTAAGTGTCGCCTCTATTAGCGGATATATATGTATATATATATTTATCACGTAAATGATCAACCCATGAACATTTTTTGTAAAACATTTTTAAATTATATATGTATATATTCCGGATCCAAATGAAAAAAATGACTTCTTTGTGTGTAATCAGTGTTATTTTTTTACATAGAAGTTGAAAAAAAATATCAAAAGTTTATAATTATTTTACATTAATTTTTAAGCATACTATGCTAATACATCAATTTTTATTTTAGTCCATTATGGGACAAAAAGTACGCAGGATAAAGGACTTGTGCTTCCTACAAAAAAGAATGAGCTGAACAATGTAACTTGGTGAGTTATTTTCCTGTTCTATATAATGTAAACTATCTAATGTAGCTAAGAGTAAAATTCAAATTCGATAAAATTTAATCATATAATGAATAATTTTTCGTATTTTAGTTCATTGTGGAATCAACAAGTACACAGAATACAGGACTACCTCCCTGCGATATATCATATATCATCAGCACCATCAAAGATAATATTGTTCAGGAAAAATTCAATGTAACATTTGATATTGTAAGCTATAGTAATTTGTATTACACAAAATTTACTGTAAAACAGTTTTAAGAATGTCAAAAACTAGATATGGTGTTTTCTATTACAATTATTTCCCCAATACTGTAAATTCTAATCTAGAGGATTGATTTGGTGATTTTGGACGGTTTTTGAAAAAAAATAATGAAAACTATATATTTTAATGATTTTTTTAAAAAAAAGTTAAAAAAGGTATGTAATAAAACCCGGTTTTGAAACATAACAAATTTAAAAGGAAGGTTTAGGATAAAACCTTCACACAAAAAAATTAATGAAAATCGAATGGAATAAAAGAATATTTTACCAAATACCACACTTTTCCTTGTAAAGATATAGCAAAAATCTCTATAATATCATTGGTATTACGCAAAGTTTACTGTAAAACAGTCAAAAACTAAATATGGTGTTTCTATTGCAATTATTTCCCAAATAGTGTAAATTTTAATCATCTAGAGGAGTAATTTGGTGATTTTGGATGGTTTTTCAAAAAAATAATGATTAGTTTCAAAAAGGTTAAAAGAAAATCTATATAATGAAATTTTGCTTTGAAACATGAAAAATTTAAAAGAAATTGGTGTAGGATGAAACCTTCACTCAAAAAAGTTAATGAAAATCGAATGGAATAAAAGAATATTTTACCAAATACTGCATTTTTGTTGTAAATATAAAGTAAAAATCTCTAAAATATCGTTGGCAAAATTTACTGTAAAACGGTTTTAAGAATGTCAAAGACTATATATGGTGTTTCCATTGCAATTATTTCCCAAATAGTGTAAATTTTAATTATATAGCGGAATAATTTAATGATTTTTGATGGTTTTTTTAAATTTCTATATTCAAAAAGATCCATATAATATCATTGAATCAATTAGTCAAATTTAACACTCAAATTCTTTATTATCAAGTAGATTTAATGTTTCTATTGCGATTAATTTTCAAATATTGTAAATTTTAACTATCTAGAGAGGAGTAATTTGTCAATTTTGATAGTTTTTTTAAAAAATAATTAAGTGATACCACATACTTCAGTTCTAATTCGTTGGAACAATTTTATGGGAGAAAAAGAATAAAAATTTACATTGATTTAGTTTTCAGAATTGAAGTTGCCATCGAAAATGGATTGTTCTTGAATGGGTAAATCCATAGCCTCCTCATCGTCATGACAGAGGTTTTCTGATGATTGCATTTTGAAAAACAAATTACATTGATTTAGTTTTCAGAATTGAAGTTGCCATCAAAAATGGTTTGTTTTTGAATGGGTAAATCCATAGCCTCCTCATCATCATCACAGAAGTTTTCTGATGATTGCATTTTGAAATTCAGTTCAAATTCATTTGAACAATAATGAACCCTTTCGGTTGAACACTGAATAGTTATCTTTGTCTCTCCCCGCATTATCTCCAACCTCTCGGAGATAGCGATTGTTCTGTTTAAAAAAATAATGGAAATTGTATATATAAATGATTATTTTGAAAACGGTAAATTTTTAAAAAAGTTCAAAAGGAAGATGTGGGATAAAGCCCTCACCCAAGAAATTAATTTTGTATGATAGGTTGTTTACCTAACAATAAGAAAATAATGAAAACTTTGTAATTAAACAATTATTTAAAAAATTATTGAAAATTGAATAGAATAAAAGAATACTTTACCAAATACCCCGTTTTTTTGTAAATATGTACAAATAGATAAAATTTAACCATTTAGAGAATGATTTTTTTTGCAAAAAAATTAATGAAAATTGAATAAAATGAAAGAATATTTTACCAAATACCTCTTTTTTTGTAGATGTATACAAATAGATGAATATCTAGCTTCATCTATTTTTCCATTTGAGATCATGTTTGAAGGTTTTCAAGATATTTGATAGTATTACCATTCAACATACTTATTATATAATAAATGCATATAATCATACAACAATTCAGTTTTGTTCGATGTAGACAGAAATAGTCATAAATATGTACATAATTATCCATACATACATGAATGTACAGGAAAAGCCTATGCATTGATTGTCATTACAAGTTGTAGTGTTTTGTATTGCTTAGTATTTACTGACTCTAGCTATATTATATGGAGAGATTTTCCCTACTTATTATGCAATAAATGTATATAATCATATATTGATTCATTCTTAATCAATGTATTTATTCAATGTAGATATATCTCCTCTCTCCTCTCTCTCCTCTCTCCTCTTTTCCTCTCTCCTCTCTCTCAAGATACCATATGAGTTCGAATTATGTAAAAAAATTATCAAAAACTTAAATGCCATACATTCAAAATTTAGATGCCATATGAGTTAGAATTGTGTAAAAAAACTTATCAAAACTTAAATGCCATACATTCAAAATCTAGATACCATATAAGTTCAAATTAAGTAAGAAAATAATCAAAACTTAAATGCCACTTAAATGCCACTCAAATGCCACGTAAATGCCATACAATATTAACTCGGTGAATCTAGTCAACGCCGTAACCCATTGCATTAACCCCGAATATTAACCCCACAAAAAACACTTGGTAGGGAGATCTGCTCATATATTACTACTGCTGTGGTATCAGGGAGGGAAGGGCATCTTACTAGTGGTTGAAGTGGTCTGTTAAGACAAGGATCCACTTGTTACACGGACTTTCTCTGGAACAGGGCCGACTAAATCTATGGCCACTTTTTGCCACGGCCGGCATACATTCGTTGCCTAGTCGGGTTGGGTCTCGTTCCACCATGTTTGGCTCGCTGACACGTCCCACAACTGTTTAGTGCTCGTCGTACGTCAGCAGTCATGCGTGGCCAATACCATGTAACGTTGAGCCATTTTAAGGTGCATTGGATGTCTTGGTGGGCCGTGACGTGGGTTTCCCAGCTCACCTTGCCTCTGAGACTGGGGGGGGCCATACAACACACCAGTGTGACCTGTGTTGTCCGGCTTGGTGTATGTCCAGGACAACATCTGGCCGGAGTTGCATGGAGTGTCAACGCTGTTCTAGCTGCCGCATTTTGTTGCTGCCTAGCTGTATCTGAGGAGGATCAATGGGGTAGTGAGTTTTGATATCCTCGTATATGACTGCCACGGGGTGACGGCTGGTCCTTCGGGCTTCGACTACGTCTGTGTCATGGGTAGGGGGCAGGAGCGAGCGACAGCATCTACTTGGGGACTGGGTGGAATGGGGTGGCTCTGCGGGATTGGAAAACGGCTAAGGGGGGGGGGGGGAGGGGCGAAGAGTACAGACTATTTCCTCTTTAGTAGTTTCACCATATCTGACTTCTATGTGTCCGCATTGCATGCAGTATGGGGAGCAACGCCTACGGAGTCCATCTGCATTTCCATGGAGGTGCCCACGACTATGCTCAATTGTGAACTGGAACTTGGACAGTGTCTCAAACCATTCAGCTACTTGGCTGGACAATTCTTTCCTTTTACATAATCACATGAGAGAGGAATGGTTCGTCCTAATACGAAAGGTTTATCTGTAGAGGTAGGGTCGGAAGTGTTTGGTTGCTTTGACCACTGTTAGTGGTTCCTTCCGAGTGAAGCAATAATTGCATTCAGTAGGACTCGGGGTCTTACTATAGTAGGCGATTACTTGCTTTTCGCCACTTTGTATTTGAGAGAGGAAAGCTCCGATGCCGTCATCACTGGCATCGGTATCTAGGATGTATGGACTATTTGCATTGGGTTAGCCAAAGATGGGGGGCGGAGAGCATTCCTGTCTTAAACTGTACAAAAGCTTTTCTCTGAGGTGGGTTCGACTCCCAGTCGACAGCTTTTCAGGTGAGTTTAGTTAGGGTTTTGGCTATGGTGGAGAACCGGGTTAAATACTGCCGATAATACCCAACGGTACCGTGGAACGCCTGTAACTCATTTTGGCAGGTAGGGGTTGGTGAATCTCCAACTGCAGCTATTTTCTCAAGGTCAGATACACCATGTTCACTAGCCACGTAGCCCATGTATCAAGTTTGTGATCGCAAGAGCTCACACTTGCTGGGTTTCAGCTTGAGGTTGGCCGCCTTTAGCAGCTGTAACACTTCGGCTAGCTGTTGGAGATGGGTGTGGAAATCAGGGCGGATGACAATAATATCATACAGGTGGTACAAGAGGAGTGATTTGCAATGGAAACCATGAGTACCCATTCCATGAGCCTCTGGAATGTGGCGGGGGCAGAAGTCAATCCAAATAGCAGGACATTTCATTTGTACAGGCCAGACCTAGTAGAGAAAGCGAATTTGTTGCTAGCGTCAACATCTAAGGGGACCTGCCAATATCCATTGACCAGGTCAAGAGTACTGAAGTAGCGGCTGCCTGACAGGGGGTCCAAGCTCTTGTCTATCCAGGTGAAGGAGTAGGCGTCTTGCTGTGTTACCGCATTCAAACACCTGTAGTCGGTTCAAAAGCGCCAGGTACCGTCCTTCTTTTTCACTAACACCGCGGGGGAACTCCTTGCGCAAGTACTAAGCTCTATTATTCATTTTTCTAGCAATTTTGTCATTTGTTCCTCCGTCTCCTTTTCTTTATATGGACCTAATCTGTGAGGGTGTTGCCTGGTAGGCTGAGTTCCAGGTTTCAAAGGGATACTGCGCGCCACCAGGTCATTGCGACCCATATCGTAGTCTGCCTTGCTAAACACTGATTCGCAAGAGTGTAGGAGATGGGCTCTCTGGAATGCTTCCTGTGGCGTGTGGCAGCTGTCTAGAGCTTGCATATTTAAATCCTGCAAGTGTTCTGGCACAGGGGAGGGGAAGGGGGCAGGGGGTAGGTCCACTCTCTCTTGCAGGTAGCTCAATGTCGTTGGTGAGCACGCCAGTGTACTTGCCAATGGTCTTTCCAGCCTTGAGGTCAAGTGGTTGGTTAGTGGAGTTGAGGCAGCGCACCCACAAGTGGTGTCTGGCATTGGGGGGTGTTGAGACTCACGGCCAAGGGCGGGGAGTACGGTGTACATTCTACGATACCGAAGGGAAGATGGGCGGGGTGTGTGACTTTGCACAGCACTGTCATCTCCGCGTTAGGGGGGGGGGATGCGGGTGTCTCTTATCACCTGTACGCTTGTGGTGAGCATCCTACTCTGTTGGTCAGTCCATGCAAGTTCCTGGCCATCGATTATGACGACCGATTGATTGAACTTCATGTCACACTGGTGAGCGGTCAAGAAGGGCATGCCCATGATGGCATCCTCGTTAATCTGTCGGACCACAAAAGACGAATCAAACTTAATGTTCCGAAGACAAATGGACAGATGTACTGTACCAAGGAAGGGAACGTGTGAGCCATTTGCTAAGATACCGTGGGAGTCTCCTTGTTGGAGGGAGTTCCTAGTGGCATGAGACAACCTGTTGAATAGATGCTGTGAAAACAGATTAGTGGTGCACCCTGTGTGAATGAGTATCAATACTGACTTTCCTTCTACTCGGCCAGGTAGAAAGTAACTCGACTGGTATGGGCGCTGTGGTGGAGGGTATAGGAGAGTGTTTGGCTTGACAACTGAGGGCTGGGGGGCAGGGGGGGTCATTCTTGAGTGCGAAACGGACGCTTATCTGTTGGCAGGGTCGAGTGACAACGGGGTATAAGTTGTTCAACTTCCTCTGTGGGGTAATACACTCCGTGACTGTGGTTGGCTTGAACAGCGAGGTGTTTTCTATGGGGACTGGGGACTGTTTGCAGTGTACAGTGGCATAGGACAACAAACTGGACAAATTTGACTGCCAAGGTGTTGTGCAGCTGAGTACGACTCAAAGTCTTCTAACTCCTGTTAGTAGTGGGTAGCTGCCAGGGCTCTGGCACCTGTACAGCTGGTTGTCTTTCTTTTCTGGGAGGCAAAGTTGGCACCACAGGGTTGTGCTGTTCCAACTCTGCCATCTTATTTTTGTAGTTCCGGGGTGCCCATGAGCAGTTCGGGGCCGGTCACCCTACTGTGGGCGACACCCCCTTTTTTGGCAACGTGTTGGTGGAAGTACAGGTAGCTGACCAGGGGTTAACAGGGCAGCTTTTTTGGGGGAGGCCGGTGGCACCGCAGCCCCAACACTGGAGGGTAGGTGGCGGGGTGTGGGGCTATGGGCGAGCAGCAACAAGGGGGGATTTTCGATGCTGGTGTATTTTTCGTCACTCCTCTGATTGGAGTTGGACAGCCTGATTCAGCATCTGCGTATTTTTTAACAGCAGGGAGATACGTTTTTGGATATGGTGGCTGCCTGATTAATCTGGTTTGGAAAAGCGGTGAGTGAGGGTCCCCCGTTAGTGGGATGCGACTCCTCGTCGTCATCTTCTACCAATCTCACTCTGGAGGGTTTTTTCTAGACACCAGTTTTTATCTGTGAATACTCATTCCCTGCTCTGATGGCTTCCTCAAGATTGTTGGGTTGCACAGCCAGCAAGTGTCGTTGCAGGTAAGCATGACTTATAGCACTGGCAAAGGTTTCCAGAGCCATCCGATCTACCCTTTTTGAAGGGAGGTCGTCTTATGCTATGCGGACCAACGTTTCTACCTCGTTAGTGTATTGCTGGAGCAAGGTTTTGGGAGAGCGCCGTAGCACAATCAGCTTGGCTTGTGCTTCTTTAGAGGTAAGTCCAAATCATTTTCATAAGGTGGAGAAGATACCTTCTACATGAGGGGACGGCCACACTCCAAAGCATCATCTCGTAATGCTTCTCTGAGGTGCATTAGGAGTAGTAGCATATGAGCAGATCTCCCTACCAAGTGTTTTTTTGCGGATTTGACTCCGGGGTGAATGCAACGAGTTACGATCTTGAATACATTCGCCGAGTTAATAATTTGTGGCATTCAAGTGGCATTTGAGTGGCATTTAAGTGGCATTTGAGTTTTGATTATTTTTTTACTTAATTTGGACTTATATGGCACCTAAATTTTGAATGTATGGCATTTGATTTTTTAATAGTTTTTACATTGTATAAAAATGAAGCGTGATATGATTGTATTGTTATGGGAAGTTAAGATGTCGACAGAGGATGATGTTGAGATAAGACCGATGAATGAAGCTGATACTGTTGATGGTACTACAAGCAATATGCTAGATGTTTTACCAAGTATGAAGCGTAAAGCGTTGATAATAATGATGATTTTGGTATTTGTCATGGGATTTTCCACTTTTGGAGGTGTTATTGAGTTTAGTATGTATGAAGAAGCTATGGAAGAAATACAAAAAGCGAAAAAATTCTCCTGTTGGAATCATAAATGAAACTACTGTTGGTTGATGAACATCTTTTTATGATGACTGGGAAACCTGAAGATTATGAACCCAAGGATGCGTTTTTCTTTTACAGCGATGATTGCAGGACCAACTGGATTGGGAAAGACACAAGCAATTTTTCGATGATGTACCAGGAGTGACTCTCCATCAAGGCATGATAAATATAACAGTGAGTTTTCCCAAAGATGATCAAAATCGATTGCTGATAATTGATGATCTCATGGATGAAGTTTCTGGTAAAGCCGATGCCAATGCTTTGTATACAAAACATAGTCATCATTTGAACATAAGTGTGTTTGTTATTATTCAGAATCTGTTTTTAAAAGGAAATCCTACAATTTCCTTGAATGGTCATTATTTTTTTCTTTTTAAAAACCCTAGAGATGCTTGTTTTATTTCCTATTTGGCTCGACAATGTTTTCCATCAAAAGTAAAATATGTACAAGAGGCTTTTGAAGACGCAACAAAAAAAACCATACTCTTATCTACGAATAGATACGACTCAACAAACGAATGATCAACATAGACTATTGGGAAACTTTACATCAGTTCTCCCTATGATATTATATGTACCCAAGTAAAAGGATATAAATACAATTACTATTCGTTTCACCTCAACCATATTTTGTTATTCAACGACGCAACACGAAAGCGTTATAATGACTAAGGCTTAGGAGAAAAAATTAACAAGAAATGCTGCTGTGTTGTTATCACTCAACAATGCAACCTTTGCTATTCAAAATTCTGTTATAGCCAAAGCCAAAAAAGAGTTTATTATGACTCTAATGGAATGCGCTAAAGCTATTATAAATGGAACGATACCATTGACAACATCTCAGTTTAATCAGTTGCAGCGGAACGCGGAGGATATTAGCGCTTTAGTAAGAAGATCAACGTTAGATGATAAGAAATTTGTATTGCAAAAAGGAGGATTTTTTATCTGCTCTACTAGGTCCTATTATCAGCAATATAGTTCATGGGTTATTTAACTTTCTCACTGTCTACTACGAGCAATGCTCGTAGTGGAGTTATCTGTCCAATTTGTCTTCTACGAGCAATGCTAGTAGCAAAAACCGTCACGTTTTCGGAAAGGATTGTGAACGTTTGTGTAAGTTGACATGAATAACTTTTATACCATTGTGTAGAGCAGAAAATTGCCTATTTTCTGGTTTTTGTTTGGAGACTGTACTACCTTCTAAAAGGAAACAGTTCCAAATATCCTTAACCCATGTCTCTGGTAAAAGCGAAAAGTCCTTCATCTTAATCGATAATGGAAGATACGATAGTTTGGAGGAGTTGGAGGAGATTATACGAAAGAGAATGAGTGAAATGGATTTAGACAAAAAATTCACCATCTTCTACAACAAGATCACCGACACCACCTTACTAACTAACAGCAATCATGATACTACCATAAGCTTTCCCAGAGATCTAGCATATATTTTTGGATTTGAACCAAAAACTATGTATCTTCACGGTAGATACAATTATATCTCACCTCGTGATATAAATTCCGGTCTAACATCTCTGTATGTTTATTCCAATATTGTTGATAATAGAATGGTAGGGGATACGAATGTACCTTTACTGAGAGTAGTCCGGTTCAAGGAAAGAAAAATAATGTTATGTATCAAGAATTTAAAAATCCTCACTATGTCAACGCTTCAGCACTAAATAGTGATCTGATTCAAGTACTTATAACAAGTGACGACGGCCAACGAATACCATTTGATGGTGGAAAGGTTGTGTTTACGGTTCACTTTGGAGAGAAACCATTATAATGAGTTTGGTACGATACACCCCTGAGGAATCGAAAGATTTTTTTGATGAGTACTACAAGATGCAAGCTGGACATGGACATGGAGTGTATAGCGGACGACGGGTGATGCGTAATATGAGAGGAAATGGTCTTGGTAGTATTTTTTCAAGTATACCTAATTCCGCAGCACCAATGCTGAAAAGAGGAGCAATTAGTTTGGGGAAGAGAGCACTGTCTGTAGGTGGTAATGTAGCGCGAGATGTCATCGATGGACAAAGCTTTGCAGCATCAGCAAAGAAGAGGGGCTTGGCAGAGTTAAATGATCTGGGGTGAGATGTGCTCAGCGCAGTCAGTCTAGATAGTGTGAAAAGGAGAAAAACAAGAGGTGGAAAGAAAAGGAGAGGTGTTGGTAAACGCGGCATATTTTAATAGCAGCAGAATCCGGTATAAAGACAGCAGAGCTCGATATCTATATTCATTAAGCGATAATGCTTCAAGCAATCATCCCTAGCAAAAGATGGCTAGCCTAAATGGGACAACAGGTAATAAGTTGGAAGGTTCTTCCTACAACATAAATCCAACGTTGGATGTATTTGCTACGGAACCAACAAACATATCGGTAGAAAGATCGGAATATGTTGTCATCAGACCTGATAGGTTAGATCCTTATGGTAGTATTGAGTTAACCTTGTCAGGGAGCACTGAACATTACACAGATCTCTACAACTCATTTCTGCAAGTTGAAGCCACGGTTGTTCAAGATGATGGAGCCGATATTGATGGTAATGATAATGATGCAGCTGTGTGGATGGGGGATTCAATGCATACATTATTCAGTGAGTTGAAAATGTCGATAGTAGGAACTATTGTTGAATACGCTAACAACTATGGTTTACGCTCCTACTTTTCACAACTACTGGAAAACAGTGCAGACAGAAAGAAACATCCAGGTAAGATGGAAGGATGGTTGTATGATGATTCAACTAGCAAAGACGCTACTAATCACAAAATTGCAGATAAGAAAAAGAGGAGAGCTCTAATCATAGGTGGAAAGGTAAGAGAATTAACTGGAAAACCTCATCTCGCATTATTTCAGCAAAAAAAAGTACTAATATCAGGGCCTAGTATGCAGCTGGAGTTTGAGCGTGCCTCCAGCAAACTAGCTTTGTTTGCTGCAGATGAGGTGCCTACCGGAGGAGCGAAGATTAGAATTGATAAATTTGAACTTCATCTTTGTAAAGTTAAGGTGAATCCTACAACACAAAACTCCCAACACAGTTTGGCGTTGGAAGGTCGCAACTACATTTATCCGGTTGATCAAAAACAGATAAAACTATATGGAATTCGTGCTGGTGTTGCGCAGATTGACATCACTTTGGAAGAAAACAAACATAAACCTAATCAAATTTATATAGGTTTAATTGATCACAACGCAATGAATGGTCGTTTCGCCTTGAATCCATATAGAATGCAACACGCTAATGTTGATAGCATTGTATTGAGAGTTGGTGATTGTCCAATTGGAAAGAGATTTGAGCCAGATTATACTAGAGGGGTTTTTGGAAGAGAATATCATCAGTTTCTACACGCTACCGGAACTTTGCTTGATGGTGATAGTCTTGGTATTAGGAAAGAACAATACCTTGATGGTACTATACTTTATGGATTTGATTTGACTGGCGATTTTCTTAAAGAAGGATTTCACTCTATGAAAAATGACACAACAAGTGTGGAAATTCGCTTTAGTGCTAACACACCTGATGGATTATCCCTGGTAGCATACTTTGTAAAAGACGGTGTGTTGGAGATGGACAGCATTCTTCAATTAACTATTGCGGGAGACGCAGTGCTTTAAACAGAAAGTTAGAGATGAATACCCTACAAATTCGTCCGATCTTATCTTCAGACGTTTTGTGTCAAAACGTAGGGATTCACGTTGGAGCTAGAGATCAGTTTTGGAAGCAAATTTTTGAAATTTTCCAACGGGATGTTTCGTATCCAACACTCATTATTCTCACCAACCTGGAGAGCATTGGCTGGCTGTGTACGATAATGATACAGAGGTGGACTTTTCGACTCGTTTGGACGTTGTGTTTCCTTTTCTCCAGATGTAAATGAAATACTAAGTATTCACGGAGGATATGAAACGATACAAAGCAATCAAACACAACTACGAAATTTTTTGTCAACTGTATGTGGTGATTATTGTGTATACTTTTGTTTACTGAGAAGTAGAGGTTGGAGTATGGATGAAATTGTTAGAAGTTTACGAGATATAGGAGATAGTGAGATGAGAGATCACTCAATACGGAGATTTTTCATACAGTCTTATCCTAACTTCGAGTTCATACAAGATAATACAGTAGAAGGAATAGATGGAGTGCATATACAAGGAACTGATTTACTAAGTAAATTGTCAAAATAAATTATTATAATTGATATTTATTTGTTATAACAAATAAAATGAATAAAATACAACTTATCCCAGTATTTGTGCTAAACACTACAGAATCTATAAAAACTATTATTTTGTCATGTTCCAAGCTAATGTTGAGAAATTGTTCTCCAGCAAGATGTAGATAAGATTTTTTCGTTTTCTTCTTCAGGAGCGCTCTTTAGTTATATCTAAAAGACATAGTAACTAATGACTCTATCATACATAGTTATATGAATTAATTTTACAAAAATACTTCGGAACCTACTTTAAATAGATATGATACTTACCATCATAGAAGACGAGACATGTCCTTTGTGTTATCGATTAAGGTTTCAATTTGCTGTTCTGGACAATTCTCTTTTCATTTTCATCAAAGTAGGAGAGAAAGGTGTGTTGCAGCAAAGTATCAAACAGTTCGGAGGCTTGAATGAAAGCTTGGAGAGCCGAGAGTAGAATGACATAGTAGGAATTTGTGTTGTTCGTAGTTTGGCTTAGTCCTTTGAATACGGTTACACCGCTTTCTTCCGACACCACAGATGAAGCTATTTGAGCAGAGATGCTAATATCTCCAATCAACAGCTCTCCATTCACCATACAAGTCTAATTAGCCACTAGAGTATCGGCAGTCTTGTTCCAACGAGTATCACATTTTCATAGCATTCCAGGATTCTCATAAGCTATAACACTTCCTGCTGGAAAATCATGTAGGTGAGCAACACTGAAATAAGCCTGTATTTGTCTCATACTCTTGCCGTATAATGAGTTGAATGTATCGTTGATCTTTCGATTACATCCTTGACAATCAGCGGAACGAAAAATCGCATCTCCTGTCTTTCCTTCTCACATATAAATTAAAACAATTTGACGTGTTTGCTTAGCTTTATTGACAAGCAGTCCTATTTCGGTTGAAACATCACTCTTCACTTGAGTTCTCTTTTTATCCTTTCAATAGTTGTAAATGTTGGCACACTTTGATTTATCACGAAATTCAACAGACAACACCTCCATAACTGTTGGTATTGGTAGTTCGCAGATTTCCATGGATTCTTCAAGTTTTCTAGACTATCTGGAGAGAGAGTTTATTAACCCGGTGCTCTTGTAGGTGAGAGTGGTTAGTTCATTACTTCTGGCATCTTGAAAGAGTATTCTGGTGTGACAAAAAAGCGTGTCGTCTCCAACATCCGTCAAAACTAGTTTTTTGCACTTTGAGCCAGTTTCAATATCATATTTTGTCAAATCAATGAAAGGTCGTTTCCTCACAGATGTTCTTTTTGAAGACAGCTTGTTAGTAGGAGATGTGACTGAAGTAAAATCCTGTTAGGATTCCGGTTCATCAACCACCAATTGACTTTCTGGCATATCAAAGATAGGAGAAGGTGATGGGGAAAGGGTTTGCTGGTATTCCGCTTCTTCATTCATCGGTTGACTTCCTTCGTCTTGAGTATTCATTCTGAAAAAACAGAGATTTCATTTAGTTTTTTGTAATTAATTTTAAAGATCATAAAGACCATAAACCTTCAGCTTGTTGTGTTAGCTAACAAAAAATAAATATTTTTACTCTTACCTTTATGAAGAGGGAGAGCTCCTAGTAGCTGCAATGGAAGGTTTAGTAGATGTTGCTTCTCCGCTAGCTGTTGTAGAACTGGATGCTTTCTGTGTGAAAACAGTGGCTCTTAAATAGCCAAAGTTGCACTGGTTGAACCCTATGAATACCATATCGTGTCAACCTCTATGAATCAGCATTTTTTCTCGCGAATAAAAAACAATGCTTTCGTGGGAATAAAACAATTATTTTCACGCGACTGAGAACCGTTGTTTTCGCAGGAATAAAAAAGTCATTTTCACGCAAATAAAAAACAATGCTTTCACGGGAATAAAACCATTATTTTCACGCGAACGAAAGCCGTTGTTTTGTGGGAATACAAAAAATTATTTTCAGGCGAATACAAACCTATTGCTTCCGCGTGAAAAAATAATTTATTTTCATGCAAATACAAACCAATGCTTTTGCGGGAATAAAACAATTATTTTCACGCGAATAAAAACCGATGCTTTTGCGGGAATAAATGTTTTATTTTCACGCGAATAAAACCCGTTGCTTTCGCGGGAGTAATTACTTTATTTTCACGCGAATAAAAACCAATGTTTTTGCGGGAATAAAACAATTATTTTCATGCGAATAGAAACCGACGTTTTTGCGGGAATAAAACATTTGTTTTCACGCAAATACAAACCAATGTTTTTGCGGAAATAAAACAATTATTTTCACACGAATAAAAACCGTGGTTTTTGCGGGAATAAAAAGTTTGTTTTCACGCGAATAAAAATCAATGCTTTTGCGGGAATAAATAATTTATTTTCACGCGATTAAAACTGTCTTTGCGGGAATGAAACATTTATTTTCACGCGAATAAAAAACAATGTTTCGCGGGAATAAAATAATTATTTTCACGCGAATTAAACAGGAATATTTCACGCGAATAATACTATTATGATAGGGTTTTCGCTTGAGTCTTCTTAATGGTTATAAGCTAAATGAGTAGGTGTGGCTTATAGTATATAAAAACAGCTCTCTCTGCATAGAAAACATTCTCTCCAGCAATAACCTCAGGAGCATCAACTACTACAGCTGATTTCTTTGTTATAAGGTAGGAATTATTAGAAAAAATATTTAATAGAAGTTAAAATGTAATTATTTTACAACACTGTTTAATCATCCCATACTAATATATAACTTTTTTATTTTAGTTCATTATGAGTTCAAAGTCATATACAATAGCAGACTTCCTCCTGGAGATTTATCGCAAGTATATTAAAAAAAATGTAGCTGTGCAGGAAAAGGCGAAATATCCATTGACAATACAAGCTGCGTTATTCCGTATAACGCAGCATTTGCTAACTTTAGCATCTTTATATGGAGAACTATCGCCAATACAATACCGACCACATACATTGCACCAGAATGCTGACAATAAAGAAACATTATTACGACTCACAATTCAAAACAATTTTGAGACAGTTTTGAAAATGTCTAAAATCGTGAATATTAACAATTTTTTGAAAAAAATTAAAAGAAAGGTATGGGATCAAGATCTCACTCAAAGATTGGTTAAAGCCCAATGGACTGAAGAATTAATGTGTGAGTTTAAAGCCCAATATTTTACGTTATATTCAAACAGATGAATGTTTATATACATCTATTGCTTCGTTTGAAATTATGTTATGGTTTTTTCAAGAATATAAACTTTAATATATACAATCAAACAATGTTTAAGCTCTATTCAATGTACATAAATATATATAGCTATCGAAAAATAATCAGAACTTAAATGCCATACATTCAAAATCTAGATGCCATATGAAATAGAATTATGTAAAGAAATTATCAAAAATTAAATGCCATACATTCAAAATCTAGATGCCATATAAGTTCAAATTAGGTAAAAAATAATCAAAACTTAATTGCCACTTAAATTCCACTCAAATGCTACTTAAATGCCATACAATATTAACTCGGCGAACCTATTCAACGCCGTAACCCATTGCATCAACCCCGGAGTTCAACCCCACAAAAAACACTTGGTAGGGAGATCTGCTCATGTATTACTACTATTAGGGCAGTGACTTGACACCAGTCGTTGGCATCTGCTACCTCAATAAACTGAGTAATAAAGTTTTACTTGTGAGCTTGGAATAAATACGGAGTGATACAGGCACTGGATAACTTTGGGGTACGGGGGAGGAAATGAATACGGAGTGATACAGGCACTGTATAGATTCAACGTCCTTCTTCTCTCTCCGTTGTGTCTTTCTGTTCGCTTCAATCCCGACTCTGTCACCAATTTAGTAGTTTTCCACCTTCTACTACAACACAACAGCCTCCTCTTCACAAACTTCTTCACTATATTTTGGAGTCACTCTAAAATGACTTTAACGACCTTCATGGGGTCCTAGACCCGGACAAACGATGAAAGAGTGTTCCTTAACAATATCCATTTTTTAATAAATTTAGCAACGTAAAAGGGTATTTAGCAAGATCAACTGGACTTCTGATTGTAATGCACAGAAAAGCTCCTTTTATAGGGGAATCAGTGGAAAGTTCACCTCCTTATTAGGGTGAACCAATCATGCAATGCAATAGGGAAAAGAGATCAATCAAAACAGATAATACACATTTAGTAAAGAAAACAAGCCAATCACAACCGCGAGCACATGATAAAATGCGCTGGGTAACCCAGGGTAGACACGGGGTAGGTTATATATGTTATATAGTGGCTATACAGGGTCTATACAGGGCCGGGGTCCTCGGTATTAGTTTTATGGGGGAATTGGTACAGATGCGGAAGTTGAAAGGCTCAGGGTTGTCTCTAGGTTGGCTGTGGACAAGGCAAGGGTTGGAGGGGGGTTCTTAGGGTGGAGGGGGGCTGGGGGGGGGGGGTTTACTGTATCGTACAAATCTCTCACACATCGACAGCGGCATGTTAGTGTTACATGAAAGGGAAAAGCCGCACATTAGTGAAATGAGTCACCTAAATTATAATAGCAAGCTGCTTTTATTGATTTAGCTAATATGGGTGACATCACATATGTGAGTGCCTATAATATTTGTCGGCACTTAATGTTTAGCTACATAAATGCAAAGAGAAGTACAATTTTTCTCGCCAAGCGGAACTTAAAATAAAATGATAGTGCAAAATGTAGATAAGTACATGTGAGGTGAAGTGTGTAACTTTGAAAATAGATGAAAACATTAGCTTTTGTTCCTAGGAAACTAGCGAGTTACTACAAAAAGCTTCAGCATAGCAGAGCCAGGAATTGGGATCCCAAAGTTATCAGCTCATAGATTAGTCAACATAAATAGCAAGACTTTTTGCAGTTGAAGTTGACAACTGCATTCCATTTGCACTTTTGACGCTGTTCTCTTTTGTTGCACTTTTCTGTTGTCCATCTATCAACACACCGGCCCATCGCTTTAATAGGTGGTGGGGCCTCAGTCACTTGTTCATCCTAAAATCAGAAATGTGTTACCAAGTTCGAAAACTATAGTTTATACCAAACAACAATCAACTTGACAAGTTTGGTATGGAGCGGTATAATTCTCAAGTATGCATCAATGAAATTCTTTCGACACGATTCAGGCATCAATTACAATAAAAACTAATGCAATACACACCAGAGCAAGAGGAACGCAGTCTGTGCAGGTTTTCTTGCAGTTGACCTCAAGATAGTCTTTGAATCCTGGGTGGTCACACAAATTGGCATACGATGAACAGTCGGAATTGGCATCGCGACATTCTGTAAAATGACCTTACCAATGACAATTAAATGTTGTACAGTTGCTTGTTTTGATATATGGCACTGTTGGAATTGGCGTCCAAGTTAGTAATAAATGCACAAAAAATTAATGGTTTCCCAACAGCAACTAAATGTTGCATTAGTACAAAATCTTGACAGACAGTGTATCTCTCTATAGAGATTTCTCCTCGTCGGTTTACGCAGCTCAACTTAACCTTCAGCTGTATATGCTTTTTTTCCAGTTGGTACTGAATATTTTCAATCTGAACAACTGAGTTTCTTTGCAGCAGTACTTGAAATTTCGATCATCTTTACCAGCTGCCACAATGATGTAAGTGATAATAAGGGGGCAGATCTCTGTCATGGAATCTAAGGAAAAAGTTTTCCTGGTTCCAGGTGAACTTTAAGTTGGCAGTAGTTGCCATGAGAACCTGTGAGGTACCTTTTTGTGTGCACCTGGTGTTATAATTTTGATTGTTTGCTAAGTATTTATTGTGTACGGTTAGTTTGTATTTTGATTTGTATGTTGGTTGAGATGCATAAGTAGTAATAACGGAGCAGTTCTCTGTCATGGAGTTTAAGGAGAAAGTTCTCCTGGTTCTCCAGGTAAAGTATGCACCAGCTACCATGAGAACTTGTGATTTACTTTTTCTGTGCGCACCAGTTGTTTAAAATGTATGTTAATTTAATAGTATTGAATGTTGATTAAAACATTGTATGGGGTGTTGAATGTTTTGGATGTTATCCTGGTCAATTGGGTGCCCTTTTGTGTGCACCAGGTGTTTAGAATGTATGTTATTCATTGGTATTTATTGGTGTGGTATGTTGATTTATCCTTTGGTGCCTTTTTGTATGCACCAGGTGTTTTGATGAATGGTGCGATGTTGATTTAGATGCGGGTTTGTACAATGATAATGATGGGGTTTGAGTATTGTATAAAAATGAAGCGTTGTATGATTGTATAGTCTTGAAAAACTACTAACATAATTTCTAAAGGAAATACAGAATATCCTAGACATTAATCTCTTTGGATGTATCTGCAAATATCAGGTTGGATTTGATGCAATGTATAGGCTTTAGGTGTACTTAAAGTAAGCCCAAGTTACCATGAGAACTTGTGAGGTACCTTTTTGTATGGAATGTGTAGTGTGAAATGTGGATTTGGCCATTAGTTTGCATGTTATATTAACTGTGATGGATATTCTACTGGTCCTGTTTATTCGCCCCTGAGGTGCCTTTTTGTGTGCACCAGGTGTTTAGAATGTACAAATTGTATAGTGCAAATTGTAGATTTAGACGATGGTTCATATGTTATGCGCTGTGTTGGAGGTGCTCCTGGTCGGTTGTGTGCCTTTTAGTGTGCACCAGGTGTTTAGAATTACTTGTGTTGGATGAGGTACCTTTTTTGTGCACCAGGTGTTTGGGATGTATGGGATTTTACATTGTGAATTGTAGATTTAGACATTTATTCAAGCCTCTGATACGAGAGATGTTACACAACACAACTTTCTTTCCTATTTTGATGATACTGAGACAGTATAGCCAACCCAATTTCAAAATACTCCACTCACACCTATTTCGACTTCCATTCAAGTCTCTGATACGATAGATGTGGCACAACATGGCGTTCTCTCCTACTTCGAGGTTGCCAAAACAATGAAGACTCAAACTGCAAAGGAAGGGTTGTGACGGATTTTACAGATGACACACTTCTCCAAACCACCAATATTCCCTTCAATATGTCAACCTGAGCGCCTTCGTCCACAAGAGGGTCTCTCTGCTGAATACTGTGACCCCACACGAGCGAAATAGCGTTAAAAATACACCATCAATTTAAGATCTACCAATAGGTATGTTGGTGTTCACCGAAAGATTTTGTGATGATCTGATCTACACCATATCCTACCAACTTCCAAAAAATCCCCCTCACACCTGTTCTGTCTTTCATTCAAGCCTCTGATGTCATAGATAGTACACAACATGACTTTCTCTCCTGCTTTGATGATACCAAAATAGCATAACTTACCAATTTCCAAAAAACTCCACTCACACCTGGTTCGACTTTCATTAAAGTCTCTGATACGACAGATGTTAAAGAACATGACTTTTTCTTCTACTTTGATGATACCAAAACAATGAATACTCAAACTGCATGACTTTTGAAGACCGCACACTCCTCCGACACACCAAGAATTTTTTTCAAGACGTTAACATCAACAACCAGAGCGCTTTAATCTACAAGAACACCTCTTTGTAAGGTAGTGTGACCCTACAGCAGCAAAGCAACAATAAAAAACAGCAACAATTCAAGATCTACCAACAGCTATGACAGTGTTCACGGATGAATTTTCTGATGATCATATGTACACCAAAACCTACAAATTTCCAAAACACTCCACTTGCAACTATTTCAACCTTCATTCAAGCCTCTGATATGATAGATGTTACACAATATGACTTTCTCTCCTATTTTGATGATACCAAAACAGCATAACTTACCAATTTCCAAAAGACTTGACTCACACACATTCTGATCTTCATTCCAGCCTCTGATACAATAGATGTTACACAACATGACTTTCTCTCCTACTTTGAGGATACAGAAACAAAACGATGACCTAGACGACATCAAAAGAAAAGTTGTAATATAATGTTGAAGACAACAAACTTCTCCGACACACCAATAATCCCTCTCAAGATGTCAACATCAACAACACGAGCTCCTTCATCCACAAGAGCGTCTATCTGCTAAATACTATGTCCTCAAACCAGCAAAACAGCATTAACAAAACAGGATCAATTCAAGATCCACCAACAGCTATGATGGTATTTACCAATAAATTTTCCGATGATCCAATGTACGCCATAACCTACAAATTTCCAAAAGACTCCACTCACACCAATTTCAATCTTCATTCAATTCTATAATCTGATAGATGTTTCACAACATGAATTTCTCTCCTACTTTCATGATACCGAAACATCATTCAGAACACATGATCAACAACGCTCAGAACCAAGTTATGAAAGAATGACCTGTGACCAAATGGATGCTTACTTTGAAATCATCACTTTTGATAATTTCCCTGACAACACAATCCTGACATTCAGCAGACCATTTGCATTGAAGAATTTGAAGATTAGATAGCGGATGTCACCCCTAGCTATTGTTGTTGACTGGCTGGTTTGTAAAAGAGGGCAAGGCATTGAAGTTTTCTCTGCTCAATGATGTTGGTGACAAGGATGACAAAAGCGATGATAAACAAGTTCAAATCTAAGTAATTGCAGATGACCAAAGGAACAACATCTACTCCGGCAGCAACTACAGCTCTTGAAAATACCAAAATGAGCTTAATGAACAGTTCTCATTTATTGTATGTAGATAAAGTCGACGATAATGAATGAAACAAATGTAACAGCCAATCTAATATATAAATGTAAGTCGGTTTTTGCGATGTTAGCTTAAAACTCCGGCACTAATGAATCAATCTTAATAAAATATACATATTAAGAGTCGTCATTACATTTTCTAGGTTATAACACTCTTGAATTTTTATTTTGCTAGAGGATCGCAGCAATCTTTCCAATAGAAACCTCATTCTCATCAGTCATGCCAAGTTATATCCGGCCATACTTGTCTGCCTTTCATGACATATTCGGTTTATTTTGATTATATTCCGACATGCTGCAGCCTGTTGATTGGTCAGCAGTGCTACAGCGAATCAAGTATTGATATCTGTGCGTTAAACAGAATAGTTTTGCTAGCTTTTTCGGTCTTATAATTGCTTCTCCACCGACTCACCTATCAACTTTACTTGTCTTTCACATTCCAACAACATTATTTCATTGCTTATGCCTGGCTGATATTGTTGTTTAGCAATTTTCTTGAAGCCCGTGGCTATATTATTAAAATGATTAATATAATGATAACAAGAATAATATATAACAACAATAAATAATTGTTAGTTTTAATAATAATCAAAATAACAATTAATAAACACCATCTCCTCCTGCATTGTTATTTTTATGCTTGAGTAACTGTTATTATTTTTATTGGTATCAGTATAATTTTTTTTATTATTTTCATTATTAGTATTTTTAATATTATTTTTATTGTTTTATGAATGGTTATTTTTTTGTTGTTTTCATTTCTTTTATTAATTATTATTATGACTATATAGAGTAATAGTAAAAGTAATAATAATAATAAAAGTATTTCTTATTTATTTAGTAAAATTAAAAGTGACAAAAATATTAATTATTAGTCATTGATTATTATTAATGTTATTATTATTACTGTTATTACTATTTTTATTAATATTATTTTTATCATTGTTGCATAAAAGTAGTTGTTTTTCTTTTTGTTTAAAAATCATTTTTAGTTAATAAAACTGTGGTTGAATACTGCTCATTATCATTAGTACTGCACTGCTATATACTCTCATCTCTTCCGTATCATATTCCTCAATTTAAACACAAACAACTTTGATACAAATAAATATCATAAGAATTGAAACTTATGAACGAAAACCATGGTGTACCATAACAATAATAACAACATTGAATGAGCAATACTGGTAATGCATACAAAATGATGATAAACGCCACAATAAAAAGAAAAGTAATCAAAAGGAACCCAATGTATCAAAGTTGTTCTCAATTTCTCTGGCTTTGTTCAACAGTAGTACTATTTCTTATTTGTTTTTTTTGGCTTTTTCATGTTGTTTACCATGACAAAAAATACTTGATAATCATGAGTAGGTCTACAACAGCAGCGCAAAGCGAGTCTAGGTTTAAAGACTTGCAATATTTTTGGCTAAAGGCTTATAATTAATTTTCATTATTATTACTACTCTTGCCTTTAATAATAATTAATCAACCTGTCTCTCCACAACATTGGCAATAATCATCATAGTTGAAATATCGATGGTAAGCGGTTGATAAAAGGTACAAAATATTATACAATATTAGACAAAAATCGCATAAAAAGAGTGACAAAAATAGTCATTTGAGGAACTTAATTCGTAATTTGTGCAAAATTTGTACACATTTTGTTTATTTTAATGATATTTGACTTTACCTGCTGCTCAGCATGTCATGAAAAAGAACTGGCACAATTATTCCAAACAGCTTTTCTCCAACTCCACAAGGTTTACGAAAATTCAGAGAAAATAAAAATTATTGTGAGCTTTGGTTACAATTGCGTTGTGATTGCCACACTGTGAACAGCGCATGTTTAGCTGATTTACTTGCACAGTTGATGCAGCATTCTAAAATACGTTTTCGAAATATTGACCAATGGGTTGCACAATGCACAGTCACTAAGCATATGCTTTGATATGGAAATTTAAAATACAAATACTTGAATATCCACCAGATTCTTTGAGTTGGTTTTTCACTAAATGTGAAACTACCGCAAAGCCTTGAGTTGACTTTTTGCAAATATAATCCATGCTTTATGACGATCTCCTTTGGTGGAAAAATAAACTTAAAAAGATGCTTTTCACCCCCTGGAATATCTAGACTCGAGCTATTACGAAAGAGTTGCAAGCTCAACTCTTCAAAAAGAAAAGTCAACGTTTTTGCAAGTTGTTGTTATCGGTGGTGGTGTGCAATAGGGAGAGCAATGTGTTGCATGGAACAACCGTTACACTTCTTCAGATGTTGTGTGATTATGTTCAAAGATTCAATTATGTTATGAAGCAAGAGGGAAGTTGGCACACCCATGCGGCTATAAAGTTATAATTAGTGCAGACAAAAGTTTTCCAAGACCTATTAGATGCTCTGACAGCACAATTTGTAAAATATATAACCAGCTACATAACGATTGAAACATGTAGACAAATTGAGCATCCTCAAACCAACTGGCAAGTCAAAACTGACGACAAACTCTATAACACTGTCCCTTCATGATCTCCCTAACATCGTTTTCGCACTATTTATGTAATCTCCACGGGCAACGCCGGGTATTTCTGCTAGTCTTTATATATTTCGTAGACATAATGCTCCATTTTTTTGCGCACAAAACCGTAATTATTTTGTTGTTTTTTCTCACCAAAAAGTGTTGTTTTTCCACACAAAAAAATATTTCTTTTCGGGTAAAAAAAGGAGTTTTTTCTCACAAAAAAATTGTTGCTTTTCCCAAACTCCTTTGGAACATATATGATTTTTTGCGCAAAAAAATGTCTTTTTTTTTGCGCTGAAAAATGACAATTTTTTGCGTGAAAAATGGTGTTTTTCGAGCAAAAAGTGCAGTTTTTCTTGTAGTTTTTTTCACCAACAATTGTTGTTTTTTCCGCACAAAAAATATCTTTTTTGGCAAAGAAAGTGGAGTTTTTTCTGACAAAAAATTGATGTTTTTCCTTGAAACTCCTTTATAACATTTATGATTTTTTTGCGCTTAAAACTTCATTTTTTCACACAGAAAAGTATTAATCTTTTAGGCAGAAATTGTAGCTTTTCCTCACAAAAAATCGATTTTCCCGTAAAAAAAGAGTCTTTATTCGCGTGAAAAAATGTCTGTAACAATCGATTTTTGTATTTTGTAGACATGGTGCCTAATTCAAACTCTCATTTGGATCAAAACACAGTGGTAGTGAAGATTTTAGAGATTCTAGTCAAGATCATACTGAAGTAATTGCAGATGACTAAAGAAACAACATCTCTTACAGCAGCAACTAGGATTTTTGGTAATCGTAAGGTAAGCATTAATAAATAATTATTTTGCTCTCTCGGTTGCAACCACAAGATTTTACCTCTTTATAACTGAACAAAAAATAGGTAAACTTTGGTTATATTTTTTAGAATGGTTCTCCAGATGAGTAACTAAAAAATCTCCTTCCTAACTTACGGCTCCTACAGCTCCAATAGTTGTTGCTGAAAAATCATCTTCATCGCATCTATGAACATGATTATGTATGGAAACAGCTTAAATTTTCTTGTATTAGACTGTACCAATAAATATACAAAATACAACACAAAAAATTAAAACACCTCGTGCACACAAAAAGGTACAGCGGACAACTAAAAATTCTTAACACCTGCTGCACACAAAAGGCACCCGATAAACAGGACCAGAAAAACCTGCAACACAAATACCATTACATACCAAATGTCTATATCTACATTCAACAATATAGAATTCCTTACATTCTAAACACCTTTCGCACACAAAAAGGTACCTCATTCAACACAAATAACTTTAAACACCTTGTGCACACAAAAAGGGCACCTCAACTACCCAGAGGACCCAGAAAACCTCCAACACAGTGCACAACATACAAACCATCGTTTACATCTACATTCTAAACAACAAATTCCCTACATTCTAAACAACTGGTGCACACAAAAAGGTACCTCACAGGTTCTCATGTTAACTGGTGTTTAATCTAAAAACACCTAGAACTTGTACATTGCATCAAATCCAACTTGATGTTTGCAGATACATTCAAATTGATGAATGTCTAGGATCTTCTGTATTTTCTATAGGAATTAAGTTAGTAGTTTTTCAAGACTATATGTAATACCTCTTATATAATAAAGTTATACGATCATACAATGCATCTTTTTTATACGATACTCAAACCCGATCATCATCATCATTGTACAAACCCATGTCTAAATCAACATCACACCATTCATCAAGCCACCTGGTGCACACAAAAGGGCACCCAATGGACCAGGAGAACCACCGGGAGAACTTCCAAGATAACCTCCAAAACATCCAACACACCATGCAATGTACTAATTAACAGTCAACACTATTAACTTAACATACGTTCTAAACAACTGGTGCACAAAGAAAGGTACCTCACAGGCTCTCATGGCAACTGGTGCATACCTTACCTGGAGAGCCAGGAGAACTTTTTCCTTAGACTCCATGACAGAGATCTGCTACCTCCTTACTACTTGCATGGGTTTTGTATGATGATTTAGATGGAGCAGATCTCCGTCATGAAGGTTCTCCTGGTTCCGAGTGTTTTTTGTTAGCACCAGTGACCATGAGAAATTGATTGTATAGTTTTATTATATGGGATCAAATATAAAGATTTGAGTCATACTTTTGTTATAGTTTATTTGTATAATTGGCAAAATGAAATAGTTTAAAAGTTTATTTTAATAATTATAGAACTTGAGTTTTCATGAGATGTTTGTACATAAAGTATATAAAAGTTCCATTTAGTACTTTTAATAGTTGAGATGATTTTACAAGGAATGGTAGAAATAGTCTGCTAGTTATCATGAGCCCTGAGTCCCATTTCAAAATTGCCAAATTCCTCGGGTAGGAATTCTTCAACATCAGCTTCAAAATTCGATTTTGATATCTCCTCATTGTATTTTGCTAGATCCTGATTTCGTTCCCAATCAGTACGACTTAATTAAGAGAGAACAATGACGTCGTGGTATGCATTAGCAGTTGCACTCGTTTTTTTTCCTTTTGTAATTCATCACGCTCGGAACACATTTTTTAGCTTCTTTGACGTATCTGTTTGATAAGATGAGTGTTCTCAACTCTCTCTTTTTTTCTTTTCAGGACATAACGAATGCAATTTACGACAAACTCTTCTCCATTAAATTGATGAGGAATGAATCTTTGAACAACATCGATGTAAGGAAATGCCCCGCACTGTTTGAAATTGCCAAGGTATTTCATGTTTAAGCCAAGTTTGAGCTCATCCTTGGTCATCATTCTCAATTGTTTGGCTTCAGCAGCAACTTCTCTCGTGGTTAAGCATTTTGATATCATATCAAGTGGAAATATTATTTTTCTGGTTTCCCATCTCACCTAAGTACACAACATTACAAAGTAATGGATAATTGGAAAAATTGAGTTCTCAACAATTCTACGCGGACAAAGTGCTTTCTGAAAACTTTCACATCCGGATTTCCAAAGTAGGTGATAACGTAGTAATCAGAATGTAGACTATCGCGATTAACAGAAACTCCCTGCATACCATTTGGGGCAGGGAGTTTTGTTAGCGTTTGGTAAAATCTGATCATTTGCAGTTCACTAGTTCGAAAATCTCTAATCTTCTGCCATTCACTCGTTTTCAATCCTTTGAGAGACTTAGCAATCTTAAGAGCTTTATCCGTATTGGAGAGTGGTCCCTTATCATCTTGCTGTTGAGGGACTTGCTTTGTAGGCAAAATGATTTTAGGGAGAGCTCGTTTTTTGCTACTGACTCTTTTGCAACACTATATTTTCTTTTAGAATATATTTGTTTTATTTTTTACTTCGCCTTCTGTTACTTTTTGGTTTTATGCAGTTGCGAGCTTTAGAAACTTCATCCATAGTAATCTAAAGATAAAGGCTAACGTTTGTAATGATATAAACAATAACCAAATAACGATTAGTTTTAAAAAGAAAATTAAACTTCTCAAATACAATTGAAAATAAATAATTAAAACTTGAAAAAAATTATTGAAACTTGGATGTTAACTTTCTGACACTTTACAATGTAGCCAGTTGATTTTTACCAACTGATGGTAATCAATAACAAACATCTGATACTTAGCAGGAGAGGCCTTACAAGGGCAGCTACTTCATACCCTGCAACATAGATGGCCAGACAGCTACTCTATTGGTTGATAGAGGCTATAGCACAAACCTATCTCAAAGAACATGTTCGAATTGCTCCCCCAGCCTGTGAAGGAGACGATGCAAAAGAGCGATGCCTTTGGATTGATGGCACCCTCACCACCTCCCTGCAGCTGCAAGATGTGTACACCACAGTGGCTTTTGTTATTAGGCAACTGAGCGAAGACGCTATACTGGGTATGTCATTCCCCACAAGTCATGGCTGCCGCCTGAAGCTCAGCGAGTGTGCTATGGTAGCAGCTGGCAGAAAATTTCAGTGTACAGACAAAAACGATTTCCCCTTAGTGAACAGAGTAAAAAGCTCGGATGCAGAACAGTTACCCCCTGATCTAGAGTTCCTGCCACCTTCTGAGAGAGCTGAGTCTTCCCATGCGGAAGTGTGTTTACTATGGAGCGGCCAGAGATACAGCACATGACCAACCCCCCTGCTATGCCAATTAAGCCAAAAGAAGATGTTAGAGACAAGCCAGGCATACTACCGGTACCCCCCCCCCCCCCTTGAGCCAGTGAAGTCTGTTGAATAATGAGTTTGTGCGTTAAATGAAGTTTGAGGTTAACATAGGAACTATCAGTATTCACGTCACCAAGGAATACGGGTACATTGCTGGTTATGGGAACTAAGGCTAATAAGAGAAGACTTGGATAATAGCGCTCTTCTTGTGTTGATATTTAGTGGTGAGTAAACGTGTTTTCTTGTGTCTTTTCAAACCCTTCATCTAACATGGCGCAGGTGGCATAGGACTTGGTGATTTTGTCAATTTTTCTTGTTATTGGAATTAGTTATTGGTACAAGGGAGGTGTGTGTGAGGCTTTTGGTGCCGTGTGGGTACTAAAAGAGTGAGGTGTGGAGGTGCTAGGGCGCTGTGGGTCCTTCGTGGCGTGTGTGGTGATAGAGGTGTGTGCAGAGGTATTCGGTGTTTCAGAGCTGTGTGAGCTCTCAGGGTTCCTTGTTTAGGTGTTTAGAGGGATATTGGTGCAGTGTTAAATTTTTGGCGAAGTGGTACTTTGATGTTACAGGTACAGTGTTCATATATGGTATTTATTTGTGGTGTTGTTGTTGATTATTTACCGGAATAAGGGTACAATGGAGTTGTTACGTGATGCTGTGGAATATTATTGTGCTGTGGTAACTTGTACATTAAATAAGGGTACAGTGAAGTTACTACATGATATTGTGGAGTATTATTGTGTTGTGTTTACATTGGAAAATGGATTTACTTTGGGATATTGTGGATTTTTATTGTTATTGTGTTGTGTTTACTCAAACATTGGCTATTACTGTCGTTGAGAGGTTCTACTGTATTGATACACTCATACAGAGAGTGTTGGGTGTTTATTCTGTTAAATAATTACAACAGGGATGAGTAGGAGAGGACTTGACTTGTCGTCACTTCCGAAGCTAAGGTTAGCAGGTAACGATGTTTCTGAGGAATTCAACAATTGGTTGACTCAGTATATGGTGTCTGCTGAGGTAGCAGCTTCAACTTTGGGTACTGAGAAAGTGGAAATTGAGGGATATGAGGTTGCTCTAGATGTGTTCAGAGGTATAATTAAACTACTAGCCTTATTAAGTGCTATAGGTAGTGATGGTGTTGAGATTTTGCAGTCTTTGGGAGTTGATTTAAATGACCAGACAGATAATGGGTTTTAAACGACAGTAGATTTGTCAAAGGGTCACTACGACCATAGTGAAAGTGCCCATGTTAAGAAAATGATGTTCGTGACAGTGCCACAGGCTTGTGGGAAGATGAAAGGGAATACTTACTCACAGCTGAGAAGTTAAGCAGGGAAATGTGTTTTGGACATAACAATGACGAGATGAGGCAATGCTTTTCCCTTGCTACAGCTGTTAATGGTTTAATGGATTGATCAGTGCAAAAAATTGCTTATGCAAGAGACTACGCTTAGTTGGAGAGATTTAAGTACCAAGTTGGCAGCCATGCAGTTGGCTAATGCTTCAGAAGAAATCCTGAATGCCTCTAGGACTGGCCATTCAGTATATAAGGTATTCGAGCATAGACAGGGAAATCCACGGGATGCCGTGGATAGCAAAGTTACATACTGTTCAAGAGACAGTAGTCCGTCAAGATATGGTATTGTGGAAAAGGGCTCCCATTCCCATGGCAATAAAAGCTTCCGCCCAGGGGGAGAGGCGTGGCGAGTATAAAGGGTATCATGATCATAAGGAAGATAGGCATTATGAGAATAGGTATGGTGCAGAGTCCTATCAACACCGCAGCTCAGGGGGCAGGTATTCTCCTAGGTATGAGGCAAGGCCCCATGGACGCAGTAGCCCGGATAGCAGGTATTCTCTTAGATAAGAGGCGATGTCTCATGGATGCCGTAGCCCAGATAGTATGTACTCTCCTCGGTCACCTCGAGGTTCACCTACAGCAGGTAGAACGTCTGGATGGTTTGGCTCCCCAACTATAGGGACAACGGTTTCCAGTGTGGTAGAAGGGGGCATGAAGTACGTCATTGCCCAGACGCAGGATGCTTCTAGTGAAATTTGAGAGGCCATAACTCTAGAGATTGCAACAATAGCTGGGAAGGTGACAATAACAGGTCACATTGCAGGGATAGTAGTGGTAACAAAGGTTTTTCATGTAAGGTGAGATTTGTGAACAATGTTGTTGGCGATACTGGTAGCCGGAAACGTAGCATCAAACGCTTCGTCAAAGTAAATGGTAAAGAGGTAGAGTTTGTGTTTCACAACTGTAGCTGAAGTGTCTGTAGTAACTGAGAACACTGGCGGGTTTCTGAATTTGAGATCATTGGGGTTGGTGGTTCCAGGCTGAATGTTCGCGGGAAGTCAAACGTTTGCATTAATGACTTTCCCAGATCTGTAGTGATGTATGTTTATGTTGTAAAAGGGCCCTCTGTGAACCTGCTGGGTATTGAGGGTATCAGAAAACTCAAAATTTTAACAAACAGTAATGAGTTACAAATTGAAGGCCAGTGTAGGCAAGGTGTATGGGAATGCAACGGTACAGCTGTCATTAAGGACACAGTGGAGCAAATGAGAACACTCGTATATAATAGTGGTGGCAATGCCTCACCGATGCAGACGGCCAAAAAAACTTCTGCCGGTACAACTGCAAAAGCAGTGCCCGCACCTGGTGTGGAAGTCTCTGGTGCCCAGAGGGAGGGGTCCAAGACCCCCTCGGGCCCTGAGAGCAGAGCCAGTTGGGTGCACGAGGTAGGGGAGGTAAAGAAGGTGACCGGTGGCAACAACAGTGTCAAGGTAGAGAAGGAGGCGGTTAGGAAAGATACCGAGGAGGTTGATCCTGGTAAAAGACATCAAAGGGAAGATACTGGGCAGATAATCGCTCTGGTACACCCGACAGGGAGTTGAGTACAAGAGCACTCGGGGTCGACTGCTCCAAGGGATAGCGGAATTAATGGTGAACCCCTGGGGTTCAGTTGGAGTCGAGGGATGTGGTTCGACAGGGTGTTGGAGGCGCAGAGAGTACGGAGGACGATCTGATGAAAGTTGCTGATGATTTAGAGAAGGTAGACTGAGAGCTGTGAGGTTGATGATGTAACGAGGGACAGGTATGGTATTGAGGTAAAAGTATTAATAAGGTATGTATCTTTTACAGGTATTATCTCAGTTATGTATGATGTGAGGCTTTGATTTTCACCTCGGTATTTAAGGCTAGTGCTTCAGCTAACCATGGTTAGTTAGGCTTGATTGCAAGCAATGGTAATTGGTTCCATGGTATGATGTCAGCTTGATTGCTCACTGGGTTTATCAAAGGGGGGGGGACATGTTGGATAAGGAGTTTGTGTTATAGGAAGTTTGAGGAAAACATAGGTTATATAAGTATTGGCGTCGCCAAAGAATACGCGTACATCACTGGTTACGGGAAGTAAGGCTAATTGGAGGAGAACTCCATAATAATGCTCTTCTTGAGTTGATATTTAGTGGTGAGTAGCCGTGTTTTCTTGTGTCTCTTCAAACTCTTCATCTAACAAAGGCTATACTCCCCAAACAGACTGCATTCACTGCTAGTAAAGAAACACAGTCAATTTGTAGGAGCCGAAGCCCCTCATTGCATACAAGACAGCCATTGGGGTGTGTAAGCATGAGAGAATACCTGAACTGCAAGCGATCCTCCTAGGCAAGGTGGTGATTGAATACCCTGCAAACAGGGTACCAGTAGAAAGGCCAGAGCTCAATGCATCTGTCAATAAAGAACGAGTTCCTTAGAGAAATATCTCATTGATCGCTGGAGTAGTGAAGTTGCAGCAATATATTCTCAGTGGTGACGTTTTGCCGGAACAGATGAGGGCCCACATCATGAGAGGATATGGTCGAGTGGAGATAGCCGCACCCCCATGTTGCACGATGATACGAAAAATACAGATATACCTCTCCAGTAGCCCAGTTTTCTGCAAGTCCCTCCCCCTTGGTGAATGAGTACAGGTGTGCAAGTACTGCCCCCTCAAACAGAGGCCCTGTCATTTACCGACTTTGGCTTGATATTGACAAAGGATATGTCAGTCTCCCGTGCACGGGAAACGCCATTGTTTTGAAAACATTGCAACTGACATGACTTGTTTTTCAATCTGCTATCACCGAGCTGCTACCCACTGAGATTATGGATAACGTTGAGAAAGTTACAAAGGAGCCTAGAAGAGGTGAACATCAACTAGAAGTAGACGATGATCTACTGATGGAGAACACCCAGGAGAGTGAGCTACCCACCCAGGTGAGTGTCTCCAGTTGCTACATTGCTGCCTCCTGGTCAACAATCACAGCCTTCATTACCTGAACGGCCAGCTGTCTCTGCACAAAAGTATAGTGGTGAAGAGTTTAGAAACAAGGAAAGGAAAGAAGATGCTCTCCTTGGATTAGCTAAGCATGATGACGTGGCAGAAAACTGCATGGGCAAGTATGCCACTGCTCAAAATCCTCCCCCCCCCCTTCTTCCAGTAAACTTGCCAGTCCTGCTGTTCTGACAGCAAATGCAGAGCTCTTCTTTTCCCCCATGCATGGTACCCCCACTAGTCATGGAGTTGTGACGACATGCCTTCTCCTGGGTGGGACCCGCTTCCTACTCCCCTTGCCAAGCCACAGTGTTAGTGCTGTATCAGTTACTGCTAAGCAGGCAGTAGATACCAGTGCCCCTCCTGCAGTGTCCAGACAACGCATAAAGTGTTTAGGCGCTATACGGTCCCCGCAAAAGAAGAGAGGAGCTGCACTTTTGGCTCTTACTGAGCCCTCTAAGTTTACCCCCTTTTCCCAACAGGCACTCCTTGCAGTCCAGGCACCCCTAAAGAAAAATTCATTCGATACCCGCGTTTTAGCTCCTATGGAAGGATTAATGGCTCCCAAGAAGAGAACTCACCCTGCAACAATGGTTACTGCTGAATCTGCTGTACCTGAGGTGAAGGAAGATCTCCTTCTTAAGTCAATCCCTGTGTTGCAGCAGACTGACGTCGCTGCCCCCGTCCTGAGTCTCCTACCATCACTGGGGAGATCATTGCTCCCCATTCTGCCGGCAAGAAACCGCCTATTGCTAGTCACTTGCTACAGTGGATAGCTCCCTCAACAAAAGCTGCCACTACCCGCCAGCTTAAGAGGTCCAGGAGGAATATCTGTCCCCAATGCCGTTGACAGGCTGAAAACATGCAGCAGCTGTCGGTGCACGTACCTCAGCATTTTGTAAAGTACTTGTGTATATGACAGTACACCAGTAACAGCTGCAATAGCATCTACGGGCATCAGAAGAAGCGTTTAGACCCGATGACTCTGTCCATTTCCAGAGAATAGGGTATATCTATGCCGTAGACGGAGAGAGCTTTCCTGCTCTCTGTAGGTAAAGAAGTGGCACACTTCCCCTGAGTTTGACGCCTGTAGGCCGGCAGGTTGCCGTCACCGGCCCTTTCCTCCTCTTCCTCTGTTGTGGCTCCCCCACAGCAGGTCCCTTCCTCCTCCTCGAGTGGAGTGACTACTTTGATAGAGATACCTGTCGGAGGTTACCGGATCCCACAGAAAAAGCTTTGTACTAACACAGTGCCTGCAGCTATGAGCGAGATGCGCAGCTGTCCTTTTTTCCCTTTCCCTGTAACTCGCATGATAAGCCAGGAGCCGGCGCCCTCTCCCTCAGCCTCTTATATCCTGGAAGTGGATCTGCCCTTTCAGTTTCTCGACAACAGGACCGAGTATGCTGACATCGTTGAACGTGGTGCTGCAGACCTTGAAGCAGAGCTGGCTGATTTTTGTAAGAAGTCGTTTGCTAGTAGCTTGACAGATGCAGAACTGTCCAAAGCCATATTTCAGGCCTAGCTTGTGAATAGAGAGATCACCGGTCTTGGAGATATCACTCAAATGATGGGAGGGCCTATGTTCTAGGCGTCTGCCTCCCCTCCCCTTTTCCCTGGTAATGGCCCTTCCCTTTCTTCTCAGTTCCTACGGTCATGTGAAATTCCTAGCTCGGTAATGTGCCTCCCCACTCACTCCCTTTGCCAGCTGGTAGATAGTGGTTTGTTTAAATACACATGGTTTGTGTTCCCGGTCGTACAACCCGTATGTACCCCTCTGTTGTTCTCATCGCACATGGTCTTGTGCTGCAATCATGCAGTCGTACAATCCTTCCTGGACCACAGGGTTCTGCATGGCGACAGTCTTCAGAAATCCCCCATATGCCTATGGTATACGCCTCTGTATATACTCCCATATCTTACTCTGTTTATACTCCTTGTATTTTACCAACTTTCCGGCACCTCAGCCACCCGCACTTACTCCCAGATGAAATAGCTGTTCGTCCTGATGCACAACAGTTGAATCGGCCTGTGTAATAGAATTTAGTGAGGAAGTGTGAGCGACCCGATGTGCCAGCAGTTACCCTACCTTATCAGCGCAGATGAGATGTATCCAATGCCTAGCAACAAAAGATAGCCTACAGAGCCTACAAGCAATTGAAGACCTCTACTAGCAGTTGACATAGCTAACTATAATTAATTTGTGAGTTACTGTGAGGCAATAACCGATCTTTTGCATTTGTGCTGTCTATGACCGGACGCTGAAGGAAATCATTTATGTGCGCTTATTTTATGAGAGTTATTGTGCTTAAATTAGCCAATCAAATATTATTGTTTGAACCAATTTTATTCCTTTATTTCAACTGCATTAATTTCCATTATATTTCTGTAAATGCTGGTGCAAATCGCCCAAAGCTTTCAGAGCTCTAAAGTAGTGGTGTAAGAGTTGAACTGTGTGACGTGGTGTGACGTTGTGTTCCTCGCAATCATTTACTGGAATTTATTGTAAGTCGTTTGTCTAACGTACCAGGATTGTTATTAACGCTTTGAAACATCTCTCACCACTATTGTAAGTTTTTATCTTGCTCGAGAATGTATTTATTACTATCAAGTGTAACTTTCTCCTTTTCTGTACAATTTGTGAAGCAGTAATAACTTGTGACTCGCAATATCCTTGATAGTAACTGGATGCTTAGATATTGACCAAGTCGGCTAACTCGATTGCCAAAAAAGATTAACCAAGATCAGATAATTAATTGCTGAAGTTATACACATGCTGTGTCAGCCAAATTGATTAGAGAAGGGATCTCATTATATCGTGCAACAGATCCCCGTAATGTTAGTGTAATTATTCCGTAATGTGAGGGATTGTCTAATTAATTGTTTAAGTGCCGCAATACGGAGTTTGTTAGTGCCTGAGGCTACCGGTACACTACCGTTTACCAAAACCTGCGTTAGATTATTTAGCTTGAATAGACAGTGGTCCGGTGAAGGTGGTGTGCAAACAAGTGCATGTAAAACCTTTACAACATTCAGTAAGAAACTTGCGATCAACAAAAAATTGTTGAAATTACCTAATTTAATTTGGTAAACATGCTAACCAAATTTTAGGTGTTTGTCGAGTCCTGATTAACCAACTATAACACTTTGGTAAGTATTTCTCGAAAACATAGTTCATGGCAAGCAAGTTTATCTGTACAAAAAATTCATCACTTCGGTTAATTTGGCAAACCGCATGCTTAGATCAACTTTTCAGCCACATTTCAATTTTTTTGTCAAACCACATTCAAACACTGAATACTTCCAATGTTTTACTTCTTGCTCCTTTTAATAATTTGCAGTGGCAGTAATGAGCTATGAAACCAAAAAAACTGCATTCAACCAAAATTTAATAGAACTACCTGCTTGAGACTCATTGTTGCAATTTTCACACGACTTTCTGCAGGCTGTCAACATAAAATATGGATTCCTCTTACAATCTCCCGCTTTAGCCCAAACTGCACAGTTACTGTCCGTATCAATGCACTCTCCAGGATACGCTGTCACTGAATCATCAGCGGCCGGTTGTTCTGATCAAATAACACAACAAAGAGTAGTGATACTTGAAAGATACAAGGTTTTACTTTCATTTAAAGTTTGAAAATAATGATACTACTACATTTTCACTTACTCAAGGGTTGAACACCTAGTTTTGACACGTGGTTGAAAAATTCAAAATAAATTGACAAGTACCAACCTTCACAAAGATTGCAGCTGTCAGGGCAAGTTCTTTTCATGAACGCTTTACGAAGTCCTTTTGTACAGCGACCAGCTTCTGCCCACTTGGCGCAGCGTTGGTGTTGGTCATCACATATTAGTCTCTGTGGACTGTAGCTGGTAGCTGGAAACGTCAGCAAAACTTCGGATAAGCATAATTTAACGTAATTGTGCATATTTGTGCATATGAGGAATAATTTTTTGGTCTCGATCACTTTTTTCGATTATAGCTAAAAAATTTTATTGCAGTAATAGTAATGCTGTTCATAAAACACCTCATTGTAATTTTGGAAAAATAATCAACTGAAAAAAGAAAATGGGGTTGCTTTCTCAGAACAAGTAACATTTTGTGATTTTGTTATGTGGCGCAAGAGGAGTAATTTCAGTTGTTGCTCATAACCTAACTGAAAGCTTAAGTTTTATAGAAGAACATAGCTACCACTACCCGTAGAGTACTTCAGCATTCTAAATTGCGAACTAAAACATAATCTAGGTTTGCACACCTTGGAATCATCACTAAATACACAGGTGAACAAAGCAGTTCTTTCGGTAGAGTACATGCTGAAAAATATCACGTGGCTTTCTATTCAACTGAAATTGTATCGCCAATTTCTCCTTAAACTTGCTAATGGGAAAAATCTTATTGGCATGAGGTCAATTTTGCTCCGATACGAGACATAAAAATTGCCCAATATCACTTGAATACTCATTTCATGTTCTTCGCAATATCAGATGTTGTTCACTTTCAAAAGCTATGTAGTTTCAAAAGCTATGTAGTGTGCACATACTGCTGCAACTCAGCATCATTGGTTTGGTGGATGTACCAATTTGTTCCAACATCTGTTGCCACCACATAGTGCTGATCGATGTGCAAGCTCTCAGGCATTGCATCCCTTCAAAGCATATATATAGACCAGTTAAACATTTTAATAGTTTTACAGAGGAAAAAGGTAGCATCCTTTGGAAAGGGGTTCCTGCAGACATATGGCATAGAACTTTTTACCAGAATGCAAAATAGAACATCGTTGTTCTCTAATCGATGTTTTACAGCTTAAATTTAGTAACATTGATTCTGCACCAGAAGTTAGTTATCTATGTAAAAGACTGGAATAGTTAAATGTCACATTTTTTTATTTTCCTTCTTTCGTCCCAATCCTACCAATTTCATAACCCTTAATTTCTTATTATCCGTATCGGTATTTACTACCTGCTAGCACCTTCTGAATCAATCTCTGAATAATCTTGTAACCTATTATAATCATTCATGGAGTTGCGTCCAATTTTTAGAAACAGCCGTAGCTTCTTGTTTTGCTTGTGCAAAGTAATCCCCAATCTTTTGTCAGATCACATACCAAATGATACCAAACGCTGAATACCTAATACCAAGCACCTCATCGGGCTATCAACATTTTTGAAAACGACTATTACTTCCTCTGTTTTTTAAACAATCTTCCTCACATAAAGAGCTGAATAGAGGAGAAAAACTCTGAGTAATAAATGTTGAGCAGTTAACTGCACATTTGTGATCTTGGTAGCGTTTCAATGTCAAATATCTGCCATCAAATTCACACTTCTGTTAACACGTTTTATTAGCAATTCAATCAATACTTGATTTACTTTTCATAGCGTTATACATCAGGTACAATGTAGACTCCTCTTGATATCTCTAATGATGTTTTGCTCTTTGCTCCAAAACTGAATTTTGTTTTTCTATCGTATTTAGATTATTAGAGGAGAAGTGCAATCAACCCCATTTTGTTTTAGTCATGTGAGTGATCTTTCCGTCACTTTAGATTCTTGTTGACATTTCCCCAATGGTATCTTGTGAGGTTATATTTTGTTTGCATAGATCAATTGCATTTTTTTAAGTACAAACTATTTGTATAATATAAAAAGTAAAATACTATAATTAAAGTGTATATAATATTTTTTGTGGAGTCTGAGTTTAATACAAATATAAAATTGACTAATTTTTGCTGTAATAAAAAGAAATATGTATAGGGTAACTAATATCCAAGAGATGGAGGCTTGGAGAAAGAAAGATGTTTGAATTTTTACTAAGCGCTAGTAGGTTCTGTTGACAGTTCTTTACAATTTACTCATTTTTCAGCCAAAATCTTTGTGTCCTCTTCCGATTTGTTATTAAGTCAGACAACTTTCCAAATAGCAAGCAATTGGAAGATTTTCAGGCGTTCTTTGGATTCAACGGAATCTCTAAATTCATTTATCAAGTGCTCTCTTCTCAATATAGTGTTTTTAAAATTTGGAAGCACTTTGGACAGTTTTTCTTTGAGTTGCTTTGGAACTTGCATGACCTCACTAGACTAATCTAATGAAATTTCAGGTCAAACTCTCTCCACTATTATTCTCTGATTCTGCTTTTTCACAAGTTGTTTTGGATAGAAACGTTTGTAATATGTGCAAACAACTATCATAGACTGGCTTTTTCGAGAGTTGACCAGTTTCGCTAAAAAATCCAGATGACTTTGTGGCACCGAGTTTGGAAGTGTTGTTCATTTTTCAGTTTCTCTCCATACATTCAAGTCGTTGAATTTTCTTCTAGTATTGCAAAACTTCTGATAACTACTGTTGTTGAAAAGCAGCCATTGCTATGCCAGAAATATCCATGAAACTAAAAGACGCTTCCATTTTGATGTAGAATCCATCAACACTACAATTTTGCTATCCAAAAAATGCACCATGCCGATGAATTGAGTGTGAGCTTTAGCTTTTGTGAATATTGAAACTACAACCATATATGTGCCTACATGCTAACTTTCACTAGATCAGTGTTGAATGAGTTCTCCAACCTTCTTGTTTTGGGATTTCCGGTAGGTATTGGCTGCGACATGCTCCACAGGTAGAGAGCGTTCGTGTCGTCTCCATAGAGTCTGTCTCAAAGTTTCTTGCGTTTTCGAGTCAATGGTCGTTAATTATTGATGATCCCTTTTTGAAATATCTGTGCATCACCAGGCTGGGTCTTCTAACGATGCATTTTTCTATCTAAAAAAACAAAATCGCTATGCATTTATAAATCCGGCAGGTCGGAAGAGCCTGTCAAGCTCTTGAAAATCCAAGTAGGTAGAAAGCTGCTGAGATGGCGGTTGAGGGACACTCATGAATTTCTAGTGATTTGCGGAACCAGGTAAAGATTTACCATCTTTCAACATGTCAATCGTGTGTCCCCTGTAGAAAACTCATTGTCTTTCCAAAGCTTGAAGGAATGGTGTTATGTCAAAGCTGCTGTAACGCTTTAAAAAATCTCTCCTAGTACTAATGTGTTTATTTTTACACACTCTTCGAAAATTCTCATACTCTTCTTGGCTGAGGATTGTTTATTTTGAAGAAATGCAAAAAGTATTGCCTTGGTGGTAGATCTTCTTATTGCTGTTTATTCAGGTATTTCATTTAATCTCAAAGCAAAAACAGTTTCGCGTATTTGGATTTGCTTGCTTTGAGATACTTTTTTGTAGCTGTATCCAAGAGCGATAAAGTTCGAGCAATCATAAAACAAAAAAAACCTAATACCGGTCACAGGCATATTGTTTCCATTTTGGACGCCAAATCGAAATATTTGTTGGTGACGCTTTGTTAATTGTTGTGGCAAAGTTCCTTTCATCATGTTGACATTGCAGCTCTGTGAGTTAAATCTGGAATGAGAATCCTATCAATGTAATTTTCCAATTTATCTAAAAATATAATGACCTTGATCGATTGTCAAATGGGGGTTTGTTGAGAGATGACTGGTCAAGGACTTTTTCTCAGCCTTCTTTAAGCGATCGTATGTCGTTTTCTACTCGATCGGTGATCCGTGAGAATATTTTTCTTGCTCAGAAGAAACGCTTTTTTTGATGATGTCAATTCTAAATTTGGAATAACATTTTCGTCATTTATCATCACCATTGTTGGTGGTGCTTCAGGGCATCTAGAAATTGCATTTTAACAAATGTAAACGCTCATAAGATTAGTTTCCCTGCTGTAAGCGGTGGTGTTCATGTCTATATTTTTTCTAAAATTTAGACAGCAAACCCTCAATAACTTACCAATCAAAATATGCGGAAAAAGTCAACAGATCATCTGTGTTTATGCTTATTCTAGAATGTTCTTTTTTAGCTGGTCAAAATTTGTGGAGGTAGGTTTGTATTCGCTCTTGAGAAACTTCTTGCTCCTTGAATCCGAGGTTGAGCATCGCTGTCTTTCAATGTTGCCGATGCTGTCAAATCCGGTAAAAAATGTTGGGCATGTGTAGGCTATGGCGCATCCTTCAAAGTTTGTTATTAGACGAAATTGCGGGCCCTGAAAATAAAGATAGAAGCTATTTTCGTGTTTTTAATTTGAACACTAAATCACCTTCAAGATCTTGTTCTCATGCCAAGTGAATCTCTTTATTTCTACAACGAATTTTCCTTCCGAAGTCAACCAATCATCTGCATCCACTTTTTTGTCCATTATTGTTTTCCCTGAAATGTCCATCAATTGATTATTTCTGCCTTTTCCACAATGGTTTAAAAACTAGTAAACAAATTTTTGTACAATTTTTGTCTCTGGGTTGGGGGAACGGGTGTTTTTATTTTTCTGAATCGACTTGTACATGAAAAACGTCTGAAGAAAACCAAATCATAGTTGTATGGAACGCCATTAGTGTTGTGTGTTATGAAAGATATGTGTTGGTTGAAATACACATGAGAAAGAATTGTGTTCAAAGCATCAGTCTTTCTTCTCCCTCCAAATTTTTCCATTCCAATCAATTTGTATAAATCAAATATAACGTTTGTGATAAAAAACTTATTGTTAAGCCTTATTTGGTCTTCATCGCAATTTAAGAACATAATGACTGGTCTCAGCAGCGTTAGTTTAGAAAAAATGTCGAGATAATCTTCAGTAAAAATAGATGGAATTCTCATATACATTGTGGCATCGTTGGACTAAGAATGAAAAAAGCAGAGTTCAACGTTATGTTTGTTTCACAGGAAACAAGTGCCACTGCAATTTACTTTCTCTCTTGAACTCAATTGTCTTCAAGTATTTGTTCAAATAAATCCAACCTTTTCATCACCTGATAGTTTTTTATGAGCGTTGGTTTGCTCTCTCAGACTTCTGTTTTGAAATCTGATGTATAACAGTTCTACAACTTTACCTGGTTTCTGTGTGGTTTTTAGTAGAAACTTTGAGAGTATCTATGAGAAGGAATAAATAAAGATTAGAGTTAGACAAAAACTTTGCCAGAAATCAGTGGTTGGTTGATATATTACTCATATCTCAAAAATTAGGCCAGCAAAAATGTTACTCCCCAAGTGATTAGTCTCTAGTTTGCATGTACGGTTAATCTACATTTCTTTCACTTTTACTCTACTAACCCATTAGGAACTTCAATCCACAAATGATTAGACTCTGGCTCTCCTTATCAGGTTAGATTTTATTCCTGGGATGATTAAAATAAAGAAAAGATTTAGCATTTTTAGTATGATTACCTAACAGCAAGCGGGTGTGTAAATGATTCTGTCAGCATACAATCCTACTGCTCCTGCATAGGCTATTATTTTCCAACTTCAATGATTAAAAAGAGAGCACATGAGGATGACAGAGTCTCGCATAGCTTTCTTAAAACTGCAAGTAAGTGAGATCACATAAGTAGGTAAAAAGGATTTGATGTTGTAACGATTTTCCTCCTTTCACTACGGACGCAACAGCATCTACTCGTTCTAGAACTAGTAACTGTTTCGGAGTCCACGGCCAAGACAAACCACACAGTTTTTACACGAATGGAACACTTTATTTCTTCAGTCGGTTTAAAAATATAAAAAATCTAGTACAATAATCCACAAGCCGCCCCTGCCTTCTCTCGTGTGCAGCAGCTCCTTGTATAGGAGAAAGCAGAAAATCTCACCCCCTTATCAGGGGTTGAGCCAATGTCAGAAAACAATACAGAACATATACAAATAGCAATAGATAATACAAAATACAACAACATAGTGAACCAATGGGAGGAGGGAACACATGGCAAAGTGGCTGTGGATTCTTTTCCTGCTCTTTTAGTGGTGGTGAAAGTCTTCCACTCCTTATATATGCGGTTCGTGCTTCCTAGCTTCTGCTTCCAACACTTGCAAGGCTATCCAGATGATGAAGGGTCCTCAGCTCCTTAGGCTACTGCTATCAGCAATCTTTACCAAATGGTCCGGGTACTGACCTGAGGCAATCCAGAGTAGGTTCTATACAGTTAATAAGTAGAATACAGGGTGTATTCTGGCCCGGTATAGACTTGGTACTACCGGTATCCTTAAACCCGAGAGAATAGGTATATACAATAAAGGTAAAGACTCCGGGTGCACTTCAGGCTATTACTACAGGTCAGTGAAGAGTACAGGGGGTTTCTAGGAAAGGGGTTAGGCGTTGGGAGTGTAACTAATGTATGATGCAAGTCTCTCACATTATAAATACAGAGTTGCTTGTGCATTGATTAGTACCTAAGTTAAAATACTAAGCTGAATAGATGATGTTGATTGTTGTTTAGTAATTTTGTTGATTGTTTTGTATTATTGTTACATTAAAAACTTTGCAAATTACACTGATCGAAATAAAAGTGATAGGTAATATATTCCTGCATTTTAGAACTGTCACCAACTAGAGACGTGTTTCTTTAATTGAAAGTTAAACATCCAAGAGGTCAAAAGCTCACAGGTGATTCACAAACAGCTGTGATCTTGCTACTTCTTACTCTTCAACTCCTCAAGGTCTGTTGCATCCGGTTTAGTTTTTGTTCAGGCATAGCTGTATATTGTGAAATGATGCCAAATGATGTCACTCTTGTTTTAGGAGCCTATTGAATCAGACTCCCATCCCAGTTTCAACTAAGAAACTACTGCTCATATGCTTAGTTTACCCAGTGGGTCAATGTCATAACAGACTCTATTATACTATTCATCGTTCCATCAAGCCTATTGTTATTTTCACCGACATTGTTTACTCTATTTCTAGTGAGATCTGCATTTTTATGCTTGTATTTCTTTTTCAATGGTTTTGTACTGTTCTAAGTTTCCATGCTCAATACAAGTTGCCATCAAAATCTGAAATAAGCTTTGCCATTTTCTGGAAACTATATCCAATATGGAAGAATTAACTCCAACTTGAATCACTTCTAATGTTTAATCACTCTATTAGAAAATAAAACAGTACAAACATAGTGTGGTGGATTTTACTGACCACATACAGTGACCGCTTTTGTGCAGAGGTCCCCGTGTTGGTGGCTACCACAGGCATGCCTCCCTTGGTTATAACAGACAAAGACCGGCATCTGTTACAGCAATTTTATTGCTCTTATAAGCAATCATTATTATTAATAATAGATTACTTCGGCACTAAGTATTTACTTCACTGACCCTGGGTAACTCTCTCCGGTCGGAAAAAGGATGGCCGCCATAACCAGGACAATGAAATCTAGCCTAAGAGTCTCCAAATGCCACCTCCCGAAGCTATCTACCCTAAGATGTAGAGGAAAGTGGGCCAAAGGCCATGTAACTCCTAAAGACTATATCTACCATTCACTGGCCAAGTTGCCTATGGAGTCAAACCTACTTATGGGCGCCAGTGCTCTTTATTCGCTTAGCTTTATCTTATTGGACAATACCACTTACTATGCATTATATTGTTGCTATATATCATATACCTTCCTGCCATGCTTCCTGTGCATGGCTGGTATTTTTCCATAACCCTGCTTAAAAAAAACAGAGGTTTGCTATACTCTTTGCACTTACTGATATGACAAGAGTGTGTTCTCTTGTCTTGTATTGCCAACATTACCTGTTATTTTGTGTTAAATAAATGGTTTATTTACACACTACTTAGCTTTGCATGTTTGAGCTGAGGGCTCCTCACTGTTGCTAAAGTCAGCCACTCGCTTTACAACGCTTTGTTTGTACCAATTCGGTACAGGATCACCTCTGGGTTGAGGTAGACTGTTACTTGTCTGGCCTGAAGAGGCTGACTGCCTTGTTGTGGCTGCACAGACTGAGCGTCTACCAGCACGCCCCCCTAGCGGAAAGTAATGGACATCGAAATCCGCTACAATAGGATCCCAATGAAAATTAGTATTGATCCTATTTTCAATCCATAGCCATGCTCCAATTAATAATCATCGTGCGACCTGCACTGTGCATATACAGTGATTACGAATGCTCGTGATTGCAATCCATGCTGGATTAACCCAAAACAATTTTCAATTCCATCGTAATTGAGTGTAGGTTATTCACCACTACACTGGTAGTGGTAACAATCCCTATTTACTCGTGTGTCGTGATTATGTTCACATATGGTAAGAATTGATTGAAAGAGGATTTAAACTCATCTACATTTTTTCTCTCAGTGAGTTGTAAATTTTTATTCTGAAGCTAGTTTCGATTTGAAGCATTATGATTGGCCATTGAGAGCAGTGTCCAGTGTGCGGACACTCGCAAGTAAGAAAATCCCCAAACCTCTTTTGGTCCATCAAGTTAATGTTACCGCACACTAAGCATCATGGCAAAAAGAGGATAACTTCAGTTGCAATTTTGAAAACGGAAGCCTGCATAATGTTTTCAAAAACTGATTTGACAATGTCATCTCACATGTTCTATAAATTTTTTCAGAGTCTCTGTAAAATAGCTTTTTGTACAAAATTGTAACTAACAGAGAACTTAAATGTGTATAGTAGACATGTTTGTTTGTTTGTTTTAACTGTGCCTTGAGGGCAACCCTAAATACGGGTCTCATAAGCTTGGAGCTTGTATGAGCAGTACCCTATACCCATGCCCGCCGTTACACCGGATACTCTTCCGAAAAAGCAGAGGGGGATCTTTTACTAGCATGACTCCATAGTTATTATGGAGAGTGCAATCAAACTAGGGACCACGTTATTTTTATGCCCCTATCCGACTAGGCAGGCAGGCAGCATGTGTGTCATATGCGCTTAATATTCTGAGAAAAGTGCCTCAGCAACACCTCTAAAGTTAGCTTTTTGCTCCAAACTCAAGTTACACTGACGTGTATCATTTAAAAGATGAAAAAAAAAACAATTGTTCATTGTTGTTTTAGTTTTTCTAACAAAAGAGACACACACACAGCGTTCGTTGTAGTAAAAATGGGTACTATAATATAATCCATATGCAAATACTCAAATCAACTAACTGCTAAAAAAGTATAACTAGAGCTTTGTGCCAAAGTGCTCTATTTCTTATCTGGATTAGTTTTATGTGAAACCTATGATCTACTCAAATAATTTTGTAAATAAATCTTTCCATCTAAATATATTCAATATAAAACCAAGTTTTCAACACAAATTGGTTAAATGGTAATTTTCACATGCTGTAAAATTTAATTTTTGGCAAGTAAGGAGAAGAATAATGTGCATGCAGCCTTTTAGCAGTAAGTGTGGTGGTCCTAGCTTAGACTCACTTTTGACTTTTTCTTGGTGAGTGGCTTTCAGCCGTTGTCAAGTTTGGTTTCACAGTACTTTTGTGGTTTTTGCATCACAGGACGAAACAACCGAATGAAATGGAAAAATCTCTTAATCTATTAAAGCCGCGGGCTGTAGTGAATTTTACTGGCTGCATCCAGTGACCACTACTGCACAGAGGCTACCACAGGCATGCCACCAACAAATGCAATAGACAAAGACCAGAATCCATTGTAGTTATTGTATTGCTCTAACAAATGATTATAAATAATAATTATTCATACTGGCACTGATTGTTACTACCCTGACCTTGGATATTTAATAAACCAGCCCTGGGTAGCTATCCGGGGTCGGTAGCAAGATGGCTACCCTAGCCTGAGCAAGGAAACATAGCCAAAGTGCCTCCGGATGCCACTTCCCGAAGTTATTTACCATAATATGTAGCAAGACGTGGACCAAAGGCCGATAAAGACCAAAGAACTCTCAGGGATTATATTAACCTATTACGGGCCAAGCTAACCATAGTCTCCGTCGTTACTTCTGGGCGCCGATGGACTTTAACTCATTTACTCTAATCGTACTAGACATTACTGTTTGCTATATACCATATAGCTTTCTGCCATGTTTCCTGTGCATGGTTGGAAACTTTCCATTGATACTTCCTGTAACTCTACCTATAAAAGGCAGATATTGTGGTAGATTTTGAAGCACACTAGTAGTGAGCAGGTCATTTACTCTAGAACCTTGTGAGACAATGCGCTAGACTTTGACCCACAGCGTTCGGTTAACAGCTGTTTGGGTGGAAAGTCCTACTGTGCCGGTGGCATAGTGAACAGGGCCGGTAGTGACCCCTGCAGGGCCGGTAGCGACCCCTACTGACCAGGTATAGCTGTACCGGGCCGGCACAAGATGGCCGACATAGATGATGATCTTTAAAAGTATGTAGGAGCTCAATCAGAGTCGAGAACAGGAACTACCTACCCTTAGATTGCCAACTTTATGGACCCAACTCTATATACAGCCTAGGAGTTTTGTAGGACTACTGATTGGACAATAAGGAGAAAGAACTCCGCCCTTAGCCACTTGGCACCTCCCCTATTTAACCATATTGCATTGTTGATTGGCTACTTATTTATATAATAAATTGTATTGGCTAATCTGTTTCCTGTGCTATGATTGTTATATGTTTTGGACTTGTCAGCTCTCCTATAAAAGAAGAGCACACTGTCTTACTCTTTGCATTCATTCTCATATTGCCAACCCTAGAGGAATAAATACCCTCAGGACTATCATAGAGAATATAGCCACTTATACAAACACTACGCTGTACTGTTTGTTTGAGCCATGGGCTCTTGCCTTACCGGGTAATTCGGTTACCCTGCACAGTTGTCACTGTCATTCAGCACAGTGTCCGCTCTGGAGAGAGGTACAATACTCGAGACTAGTGGATGTCCGTGGTAACAGACCGGAATCCATTACAATGTTTTATAATACTCATTGCATTACATCTCAGCTCTGCATTGCACTAACTGATATGACATGAGTGTGTTCTGTTGTCTTGTTTTGCCACTTTAGGATCTGTGATGAATAAAGGTTATATTTACACACTACTTCAAAGCTGTGCATGTCCGACGGCTACTGTTGAAAAAAATGGGTATTCACTTTACAACACTTTGTTTGTGCCGATTCGGCTCGAGGTCACCTCTGAGTTGAGGTATACTGTTGATTGTCACGCCTGAAGTGGTTGAATGCATTGTTGTGGCTGCACAGACTGCACGACTGCCAGCACAATCCCCTAGTTGAAGGTAGTATTGTGACGGACGGCGTCAGCACGAACTTTCTATTTTACTTCCTATTTACATTCTATTTACTTCTATTTATCCCAGCAACAGTTCTATGCTTACGCTCTAGAGATATTTTATCTATGTACATTTATTTACCTTACCTTAAGCATTCAATCTTATATGTTCAACATGTGAGTGCAATCATGCAATTACTTATGTACCTCCTACCCTGTTCTATTGGCACACGCTAGCCAATGGTTTGTGCTAGGTGTGGCCACCTTTTGTCTACCAGTTTTATCAGTAATCAGTTATGTAACAGTTTGTATAAATGTGAATGTTCTAGTCAATAAAGTCAGAGTCAGCTTGCACACTCTCAGAAGTTTCTTTGTTCTCTGACAAATAACTTCACTGCGCACCATTACTCGAGTAGTAATATACAAGCAGATCAGCCTGAACCTCTGCTGGCCAAACCTAGCCTAGCCTAGTTCGCCTTCAATGTTCGACCTCTGCTTTGCACTGAAACAAGTCAACCGAACCTCTGCTGGCCGAACCTAGCTTTGCCTAGTTCGCCCTTCAAAGTTTGGCCACTGACTTGCATTGAGATAGCTAACGCAACCGACAGTGAGATAGTAGACTAGGGTGGTAATGCACCACTCCGAAGGATACTAGTCGACCTGTGGCGGGTTGTATTGCTGAGCGCTAGACACAAGTTGCCATCACAGTTCGGGAGGTTGTGCAGGTAAGCCGAGCTACCAACTCACACCCCCACAGTGAAATCCTGCACAGTATGACATAAAAATCCGCTACAAGGCAAAACAGTACTTAGCATTTATAAATTTTGTAAACATAATCTGCTTCAAAATAAAATTTCTCTTCTAAGCGCCATTGAAAAATTGAGGTTTAAAGTTGTCACTACAAGGGAAGATTGGCTTTAGGTCTAACAAGAAGGACTTTACCCTGGTTTTAATTAAAATTTGGTGTGTACTTGCGCTAAAAAACGTATTTATTTGACCGAGCCCCAAACGACAAGAATATTATTGCTTAAATTTTTATTTTTCTCTGTTCAATTTTGGTTTGACTTCTATGCCTTAAAGTATACTAAAGTCAATCTTTTCAAGACAATGGACCGCAAACAAAGTTAATACAATAGGTGGTGCAGCATTGATGGAGACTGAAAGGAAAAAATTCCAACCAGACCAACCTATATTTACAGAGCTAATCCTCTTGAAGCCAGACTCTTAGCACCTAGATATAAGTTGATATTGTTGAGAAAAGCAGCTGCATACGAAGCATGAGAACTATATACATATTTGACAGTGTCAATGTCGGATAATGATAAAAACTCTGTGCACCGAAATTTTTCCCTGTACTGACATAGAGATTGAACTATCAAACACTTGAAGCATTGAAAATTTTTGCTTTGGTTTGTTCAAATGCAAGCTTTGGTCCTCCCATATCCCCCGGTGAGAGAAATAAATATAAACTGAGCAATTAGTTAGAAGCAAAATATCAGCAAACGTATATTAGATAGGAGAGAAGCAAGATAACTACAACTATATGTTACGTTAGTGAGTAAATACAAAAATTTAGATGCCGGCTTTCTAAATTTAAAAAAAAAACAATGTCTTTGATGCAATAGAAGTATTTGTGACCCGTTCATCAGCCAAAGTCCAAGAGGACAGGTGTTTATAACTTAATGCACCGCAAATTGAACGAAACGTTAATTTACAAAATCCTAAATGTTTAGGTAACTGTCGTAGACTACACAGAGAATCATAAAAATATAACTCCCAATTTTCTAAATAACAAAGAAAAATATTAAACTTGAGTTGCTACGAACTCGACAAAACTTGTAAAGCTTAATTGAGTTAGTGTTGAACAATTGCAATCATTTTGAATTATTTTGTGGAGATGTAAAACCAGGGATATGAAAATGAAAAAAGTCAACATGCTTTTTGTCTTTCTATCAGCCATATAAATATGTGGTGGTTTATCATGTTTTGGTTTAGTGAGCTTCTCTTTGTTGGCTCACAAAATCTGAAAGGCAGACTGTATATCCTTTAAATTGATTGCCAGTCCAAGTATTTCCACTGTAATTTGTTTGGTGAATGTAGATAGCACATATTTTTAATTGGTAAGCTGTTGCAAATGGGTTGTTAAGAAATAAATCAGCTTACCTCGGCCATCACATTCCTTGACGGGATCTTTTCTATCCCCGCTGTCACACCAACACTTACAGTCTTTACCTTGAAATCCAGCTGCTGGACAATACTTCCGCTCACAGCCGCTGACTGAAAGTATACTATATAGTAAACAATGGTAACTTGTAAAAAACATTTGAAAAAAATCAAAAAAAGTTTACATAAACACAAAAAACCTAGTCACCTGTCATCATAATATTTTATTTTGCAATAGCAAACTCTAAGTACAATATTTTTGGGTTAATAACACTGTGGTGGACTGTCATAGAGTATGCTGTCTCCGGCTAGTTACCACTATGGTAAATAATAGTTTGTGGAACCACACCTTATTCCGCAATTTATGTCTCCAAGGTTGACTGCTGACCAACCAAACCAAACACATAGTTCCTCAGTCTTTTAGGAACCAAATAATAGCGAAAAAAATTACCCCACCATTTTTGTCTGCTTGTGGAAACTCAATTTTCGGATCAAATATGTTCAAAAGTAATTTTTTCTCCAGACATACTCGAACAATTACTGCTTGGGAGTCAAATTCGTTGCACTATTTACTTAAATCTTCATATATACTACGCTTACTTCAACATCAAGTGTAGTATTGAACCAAAGACGTACAGCTTCCCTATTAAGTTACAATGATGCTGGTTCAACTTCATCTATGGTTCTGTCTTAACCAGGGTGTCAGAGAGATAATATTTGAGAGAGAAGGAAGAGTACAGAGCATCAGGAAAAAACTGTCGACTGATACCGATAAGTCAAAACACCAATCAAACTATAACTCTTGCATTCACTTCATTTTTACTTGATAAGCATTGCTGATTGTATCTATTATCGATTGGCTTGTGTTAATACAGTCTAGTCTGAAGACCCTCATCACTATGAACAGTAAACAAATACATAGTAATATAAATCTCAATTAAACACACAATACTATATATCACAATTAAATAAATAATAGTATATATCTCCATTAAACACATAATGCTACATATTAAAAGTAAAAACTTAGCAATATAAATCTCAATTGTAGTATGTACTGTCGTAGGTATCGCTGTAAGTGTAAAAAGTAACGAATCATATCTCGTATGTGTAGTTGTTGTATTTGACATGTTGTCATTGGTGTCACTGTGATAGCGCGTTAATGCCGCACAGTGCCCAATGAACAACGTCAAATTGTAGTAGTAGATTGTAGTATTTACTGTCGTAGGTATCGCTGTAAGTGTAAAAAGTAACGAATCATATCTCGTATGTACGTATGTGTATTTGGCATATTGTCATTGGTACCACTGGGGGTGCGGTGCAAGCGAACTGTGCCCAATGAACAACGTCAAGTTGTAGTAGTAGACCGTAGTATGTATTGTATTATTTATCAGTGGAAGTCTAAATGTACGGTGCAACTAAAAGAATGTATGTGGGTGTAAGTGTTTGTTTGTGTTTGTACCCTCAAAGGGTCGGTAACCCTCGGGGAAGTGTTGTGTAGGACTACGGTCACTGTTTTTTGTTTTAAATTTTCTCAGCAGTCATTTACTCTTCATAGTCAGATTCCAGTAAGTCAGTAATTGTTCATAGCTGTGACCGTTGGTGAACCGCCACAATAAAAAATGGTAGCGACGTCATGTTGCACCTGCCTCTTGGGAGATGATATGGAAGTGGTGCTAGTAGGGTTCCCACTCACAGTATTGTACCTCTCAACCTAGTTATGTTTATATGAATCTACACAAACAAACACAAACATTTATGTATTCCCATAGGTATCTCGCCCTAAAGAAATGTGGTATAGGCCTGTAGTCATCACTGGTTAATTTTTCATGGTGGTGCCTGCTGGGAAATGCCACAATAAACAATGAATAACGATGTCATCAGCTCCAGCCTCCTGGGAGATGACATTGGAAGTGGTGCATTTAGTCAGGTTACAGTTACCAGTTGTCTCCCCTTGACTGTGTATAGTAGCTACTGTCATTGTATCATGTCCAATTTTTTAGTATGGCTGAATAGCTGAGAGTTCTTTCCCCATAATATACAACTTTTTTGGCTGTGAATGAACTCGATGCTATGTTATAGGCTTTTGATTGCATGCCTGTATATAAAAACCTCCAGGAATTGTTAAATAAAGCTATCTCCCCTTGACTGAGCATAGTACCTTTCGTTTATGCGTTTCATCACAACGAATCTTTCTGTGGATAGATAGCTTGAGCTCATGTCTTTCATAACAAGCATGTTATGTTGTTATCTTGTTTCAGCAATTGGTTATTTTGCATCAAAATTCAAAAATTACTAAAAACCAAATTTTTTTCACTTTGTTGACTTCTCGCTGCTACCAATTTTCATCGATGTCATCAATTTTAACACTGCGGATTAGCCTCAGGTCTGGCCTCTTATAAAATGTTGTTTTTTTGCTGTCAGTAACATACATACAAATTTATTGGCCATTGACCGCATGCATGTACGTCGAGGCATTGACAGGCTTTCCACTGCAAATAGTTCTTATATTTTCCATTTGATGTGCACTTATCTAGAGTGGCATAGCACTTGTTCTAGCCAGTTTGGCAGCTTACAAGTTCACTTCCTAGGCTAGAAAACTCTGTTCTTTCCATTGGTGACACTGTTTTATGATATCTTGTTTCAGCAATCAGTTATTTTCTATTGAAATGCAAAAAATACTAAAAAATACACATTTTTTTACTTTAATGACTTCTCGTTGCTGCCAATTGTCTTTGATGTCAAAAATTTTTACACCGCTAGGTAGCCTCAGGTCTGACCTCTAGCAATATGTAAAAGTTTTTACTCCAAGTAAATCTGTAAACAGTTATTTGCAATTCAGTAACTGTATGTATACCATTGCAACAGCTGCTGTCCTTGTGCACTCAACCGCATACTTGTTTATAAACATGTGGTCACGGAAGTTAAGCTGTTGGTTGTTCTAATTGTTTTACCTGTAAGAAAATTGCAGTTTCTAAAAGAAAAGACTCAGCGAATTATCGTGGTGGCAATTTTAGAAGTTTAGCTTGCAAAAACCAGTCGCAATTCAAGTTCAAAGAGAAGATAACCCGCAAAATGCAATAAAGTCCACATTTTTTGTATTTTTCTAAAAATCTAAGAGAGAGTGATGTAATTAATTTTTGCACTTGTAGAAAGAACATGTATTTTTCCATCACATACTGGACTTTTAGGCATGTAACTTTCAAGACACTGTAGTCATTAATTTATTAGTGGAAATTTTTTTTCTTCAGAAAAATGTAATTTTTTTCGGGAATGATGACTTGTTCACGTTTTGATGGGGTAATGACTATTGTTGGTACTCAGTTTTAAAAGTAAAACATACTGCATGAATCAAAAAAGTTGTCAGCGTTCTAACTATGCAAAGCAATCGATGTTTTAACACACACCCTGAGTCTCAGAGACCATTTGGAGTATGGCGTTCGGAGTCCTACTGTTAAAAACAGCAAAAAGCTGTCATGCATAAAAATAAGAAACATCTTGTTATATCAAGCGAAAGCGCCACAAAAACTACATGGGCTGATAAAAAACAAGTTTTTGAACAACATGCAGTTTCTTCTAGCTCTCTAAATGCTTTGAGTGATTTTTAAATGATAATTAAAAGCAGGCAAAACTTTGGAAAGCGCCTGAGATTAGGGGTGCGGCCAAGCAAAAAGCGTATGAAATTGAATGAGTTTTAACAATACTATATGTATCAAAAAGAGCAATTACTATATATCTCAATTAAATAAACAATGCTGAATATATCAACTAAATACATAGTAACATATATCTATTTCAATTCAATGCACAGTATTATATATCGCAATTAAAAGCATGGTAATACATATCTCAATTGAATACACAATACTATATATATCAACTAAATACAAAGTATGATATATCCTAATAAAATACACAATGCAAAATGTATCAAACAAATATATAACAATATATGTCGCAATCAAATACACAATACTGATTGACTGAATTGAACACACAAAACTACATATATCAATTAAATACAAAAGGCTATATATATTGATTAAATACTTAGTAATATATGTTGTGAAGGATTTTGTCGTGATCTCGAAACAACTTTCACTGACAACTGTTAGAAAGACTCCTGTACTGTATGATCATAACAATATGGTAATACAGAGTGCAAATAGGGTGGTAGCATAGGCTCTCTGTGAAATGCAGTTGATACGAACCGTAGGTGCTACCGGAATGGTAGTGTAGGTTCTCTGTTGTAGAAAGTCTGGATAGCAGACAGATCCAGTTAGTAAGGTGTACGAACAGTAATGATACAGGCAAACGTCCTCACTAAATACACATGTTTCAGATTATTAGCAATTTATTTGTAGAACACAAAAGCTTGCCTGATAAATAGTCCTTACAAGCATACAGTAAGTTGACTCTTAGATCCAACACTACGACAGTACAAGCAATCCTTGACGCTTATAGACTAGATACTATCTCAGTCTGAGCTAAACTAGTTCTGACTAACTCTAAGCAAATCTGAAACAACTTCGAGCGTTGGGCAAACTGCCTATTTATTTACAGAAAAGGATGGCAGTTGAAAGTAATGACATACATGTATGATTGGCTTAACTCATAGCTAGCGCAACAGAGATATGAATCGTAATGGGGTGGATTAGGCATAAAAATCACATAGATAAATGGCTGAATGAGAACCTGGCTAGCTGTCAACATTCAAATGTTAATTACAAATAAATATAAGATGACGTCAAACCATCGTACGTAGCTTGAAATCTTCAGCCCTTGATCTTGACTCAGTGAGAGCCCCTGGATCGTCTACTTTATCTGTGTAGGTATTTGTGCTATCGACCGAGCAAGCTTGTGCTTGTTCAGCTAGCACTCTCAGCCCGCTGCACATCCATGTGTACACTACTAGCAATCCAGCCAGTAGTCGCACTATTTTACTGCATGGCCGCTCTGGGGAACTACCATTACACAGGCGACTCGAACTATATGTACTTTTTTACTGATAGTTAACAAGTCATAGGCTGGCCAGGAATGAATGGGGGCCAGAGCATATCTACAGAGAGTACAATATACATACAGGACCCTTGAAACAAGATCATGCGTACTGAGAGAAACCACTATCAGCACAACCAGTAGAGAGAGTGAGGAAAGAGAGGCCCATTACCCGGCAAGAGAGTAAAACTAAAACGGGGCTCACAAAACCGTGTAAGCAACAGAAGGGGTGTGGTACACAACCGGTGTGACTAAAGAAAAAGGGGGAAGGGCATCCGCCCTAAAACAGCTAGCCTCTCACCATTTGTGGCTTGAGACTAGCTATTCCTCCCTTCAGGAGTTCAAATTGCGCCCTGATCTTGACGACCTCCATGTTTAAATAGCACACCAGGCACACCCTAATCCAGATATCCTGGAGCTGAGCCTCCAGATCCGCCGCGCTTCGTTTGATGGCAGTGGCCCACCTTGCCCTATTCTGTTTGTTTGACAGATCAACTCCCCTAGGTGGAGGTTCTGTGGAGGAAAGTACCGCAGGAACAGGGGATGAAGACACTCTAGACACCACCAAGGGTGTAGAGACAGGAAAGAAGGAACACCCGGGGTTAAAACCATGGCCTCGGGCCAGGACACAGTCATAGTACACGGTTTCTTTAGAATCCGTTAGTCTGAAAAGAGAATGTCCATAAGTGGAACAATCCCAGTCTGTGTAGTTTAGGGTCCTGGCAGGGGTGGAGCAATTGCTGTAAAGACTGGGGAAGGTACTTTAACTGGTACCTTACTCGTCTGGGTAGGCTTACACGGGCCAAAAGCAGCAGGTGCCATGCACTTCTGGCACTGGCAGAAGGCAGGATAACACTCGCCATCCATAGCATACATGTACCCTAACAGTTGGTCGTGGATGGGGTCCCCGGGTCCACCTCTCTTCTACTGATGGACATAAACACTATTTCTACTTTTGTTAAAGTATTGGCAGCAGCAGAAGTACTGCACAAAGTGTTGGTGAATATGCGGGGAGGGCTGTCGCATGTTCTTCTCCTGAAACTTACTGAGAGGGCAGAGGTTGTGCCGTGCCTTCTTAAGCTGCTTTTGTATAGCTTTCTCTGTGGAGGGAGCAAACCATTGGAGGAGGCAACGGGCAATGCGGGGTTTTTTCTCAGTGGAGTGGGGAGCAACTACTTCCTTGGTCATCGTGAATGACCGGGGACGAGAGGTAGCTACATCCCCTAATTGGATGATTGGCGTAGGGGCTGAAGAAGAAAACTTATCTTTCTTCAGTGGCACCGCAGTAGTAGCCGGCACTGGCCCCAGAGATACAGTTTGATCTCTTTGTGTGCGCTTGTAGAGCATGAACTCCTTGATGGGTATCGGTGGGCATGGATAAGCGCTAACAGTTTTCAACGCTAGCGGAGGGCGTGCTAGTTCAGAGGAGGGGCTGGCTGAAGAAAAGGTGCTCTGTTTAGGGAGCTCAACCAAGAGCGAGGCTCCTCTCCTCTTATTTGGCACTGTCTTCCCCAGTGCTTGCATGCGTTCAAGGTGATTTGTGAGGCATGCGAGTGTCGGTAGCAGGCATATTGAGCACACCAACTTCACTGGAGCTTTAGTCCGTGCTACGCAGGGTTAGGGAAAGGGTCCCATACGGGAGATGGGATACTCACAGCAAGGTGAAATGTGGTCGGACCACAGAGGGGGGATGTGGGGTGTGTTGCCTTGGTTACACTCTGCTTGTAAGTCAGAGTGGCCGGTGCAGTGGTCACACGGGATAAAGAAGAGATTCACTTGGGAGGGGAAAACTCCGTGTGCTGCAGGAGAAGAGGATAGTTGAGTGCCATGGGGTCACTAGACAAGCAATATCTGCGCAACCAGCTCTCCACAAGTGCAGCCAGGTCACCAACACTTAAGAGAATGTTCTCTTTCTCAGCTTTCTCTACACAAGGTGCCAAAGTGAGATGGTGGTCACCTGTACAGAGGGGGAAGGATGTGTGGAACTTTGAGACAATGAAGGAAGAATGGAAGATCTGCATCAGCCGAAATCTCCATAAGAAAGTCTTCCTCTTCCTTTTCCTCAAGCTGTAACACTCCACCTCTAGACTCCTGAAGAGCATATTTCAACCAATCCATTTTGGTAGTGAGGTAAGAATCGCTAGAAGCAGTAAGATCACATCTTGGTACTGTGAGAAGTTGCAAAGGAATGGCGGTTCCCACGCATGGGCAGCTGGGGGCTCCTTGACCAATAGTGTGAAGGGGTGGATGAGCAACAGTGGAATGACTAGCAAGTGCGGTGTTTGTGTTCTAATGTATTTCTGTCAAAGGGAGGTACATGCTTGGAACTTAGCTAAGATGTTTGCCAGACTAAGTTATTTTCAGTAATAGTAGTAATATATGAGCAGATCTCCCTACCAAGTGTTTTTTGTGGGGTCAAAATCCGCGGTGATGCAATGGGTTACGGCTTTGAATGAATTCGCCGAGTTTATATTGTATGGCATGTAGTGGCATTTGAGTGGCATTTAAGTGGCATTTGAGTTTTGATTATTTTTTTACTTAATTTGAACTTATATGGCATCTAGATTTTGAATGTATGGCATTTAAGTTTTGATAATTTTTTTTAATTCGAACTCATATGATGTCTTGAGAGAGAGAGGAGAGAAAAAAAGAGGAGAGAGAGGAGAGAAGAGTTATATCTACATTAAATAAATACAATGATTAAAAATGAATCAATATATGATTATATACATTTATTGTATAATAAGTAGGGAAAATCTCTCCATATAATATAGTTAGAGTCAGTAAATAGTAAGTAATACAAAACAGTACAACTTGTAATGACAATCAATACATAGGCTTTTTCTTATACATTCATTCATGTATGGATAATTATGTGCATATTTATGACTATTTCTGTATAAATTTTGGAAAAACATCATCAAATTAGCCCTCTAGATGGTTAAACAATTGCAATAGAAAACATTATATCTAATTTTTTGACATTCTTGAATTTTGAGAAAATCATCAAATTAACCCTTTAGATGATTAAAATTTTACAGTAAATTTTGCATAATACAAAGCACTATAGCTCGCTTTATCCGCTTGAGACTACATGTCGTCAGCATTCGAGATTGAGTTTACATACCATCAACATCAAGCTGTTCATCAAAATCTTGTAATTAGTTTTCTAGGAATTCCTCAAGAACTTCATCCTCATTATTCTTTTTTGTTAGCTCCTCATTGGAATTTGTTTGTATGCAATATTGTTCCCAATCACTAGCGTTGGTTGAAGAAATGAAGGCAACATTGTGGTATGGAAAAGGATTTCCATTCTTACTCTGTTTTTTCCCTTTGTAAATCCTCACACCAGGTCCACATCTTTTAGCTTCCCTGTTGTATCTGATTGGTATTAAAAGTGTTCTCGTCTCTCTTTTTCCATCTTTTTCAGCGACATAGCGAATGCAATTTACGACGGATTCTTCTCCATTGAATCGAAAAGGAATGAATCTTTCAATAACATCGATATGAGCAAAAATTGAACATTCTTTGAGATTGCTGAGATACTCGATGTCGTAAGCGAGTTTGAGTTCTTCTTTAGTCATTTTTCTCAGTTCTTCAGCTTCAGTAGTAGCTTCCATTGTGGTTAAGCGTTTTGTGCTGATACGTTTGACATTGTAGTAAGTAGTCTCTGATTTTTTTGAGTTTTCCATCTCACCCAAGTACAAAAAGTTGAAAGGCAATGAGTAGTTATCAACATTGAAGCTTTCAACTACTCTACTTGGGCAAACAGCTTTCTGAAAATTCGTTCCAGTTGAATTATCAAGATAGGTGAGAATGTAGTAATTTCCGTATTCACCAGTACTCTGTTCAATAGAAACGATTTGCAAAACTGATGGAACAGGAAGTGATGATAGTGTAAGAAACCCTCCAATCTTTTTCAAATCGCTTGCCTTCCATTTTTTGAGAGATTTGGCCATCTTGAGAGCTCTATCAGCATCAGTGAGCAATTCTTTTTTTTTCATAGTGTTTGATGTTGTGGGTAAAACCAGTTTTGGAAGAGCTCGTCTCTTTATTGTTGCTTCTTTTGTGACAGAGTTAGAGTTTTTTCTTTGGGTGGCTGTTTTGAGTGTTTTTTGTTTGTTTTCGATTGGTTTTAAATCCATTTAAGAAGCAGAAAATTCCTCCATAGTGATCTAAAAAAGAAAGAAATAATGTTTGAAATAATATATAATTCAGCTGTTCATGTGGAACTAAAAGATTATTTATTTCATACTTTACATTATAGCTAAGCTAATTTTGATCTTTGCTAGGTAGGGAATAATAAATTTTTTAAACTTTACCTTTTATAAAGATATAGCTCCTATTAGTTGCAATGAAAGGTGTAGTAGATGTTGCTTCTCCGCTCACTGTTGTCGAACTGGATGCTTTCTGTGTGAAAACAGTGGCTCTTAAATAGCTAAAGTTGCACTGGTTGAACCCTATGAATACCAACCTTCTTTATAATATAACTATGAATCAACATTTTTTCCACGCGAAAACCAATGCTTTCGCGGGAATGAATAATTTATTTTCACGCGAATAACAACCAATGTTTTCGCGGGAATACAAACCACGCAAAAGCATTGGTTTGTATTCGCACGAAAATAAAATTTTTATTCCCGCGAAAGCAACGGTTTCCATTTGCGTGAAAATAAATTATTTATTCCCGCGAAAGCATTGATTTGTATTCACGTGAAAATAAAATTGTTATTCCCGGGAAAGCAACGGTTTCCATTCGCGGGAAAACAAATTATTTATTCCCTCGAAAACATTGGTTGTTATTCGTGTGAAAATAAGTTATTTATTCCCGCAAAAGCATTGGTTTTTATTCGCGTGAAAATAAAATTTTTATTCCCGCGAAAGCGACGGTTTCCATTCGCGTGAAAATAAATTATTTATTCCCGCGAAAGCATTGGTTTTTGCGTGAAAAAAAATGCTGATTCATAGTTATATTATAAAGAAGGTTGGTATTCATAAGGTTCAACTAGTGCAACTTTAGCTATTTAAGAGCCACTGTTTTCACACAGACAGCATCCAGTTCTACAACAGCGAGCGGAGGAACAACATCTACTACTACATCCACTAACTATTAAACGTTTTTCTGTGTGAATTTGGAAGTTTTCATTGAACCTAAGACTTAATTATCTGACTTAATTATCTCACTTAATTCATTGTCTACTTAAAAAGGTATGCCTTCACACAATAAATGACTCGTTCTAACAACAGTAACTGAAGACTCGACATTTACTATATAATATACCAACTGACTACTAGGAGTTTTATTCACAAGGTAAAATTTATTAGCTGAGACATTTAACTTACCTTTTTATGTGCTATTGTCACTTCTATTAAAAAAGTAATAATTTTATTGTTATTATAGCACTATGACCAACTAATAAGTTTTAAAACAATTATTTTGCAATTCAAAATCTATATTCTCCAAGTTTACTTTGCTAATCAGTATCACCATCATTTCAGCTAACTATGAATGTTCCAGTAAACTTGGGTTTCTCCGTGCTACAGTATGCTAAACTGAGAATGCTACAGTTTTACTACGACTTCATGGATAAGTAAGTAAAACCTAATTCCCTACTATTATTATGTATAAGTAAGTAAAACTTCCAAGTAATTGAAACAATCTTTTTATTTATAGATATATTGACAGAAGTGATTTCCAATATGTTGAAATGGATACATATAGCGCATACATGGCGTTGAGCGGAACATTAGAAACACTAGTAAAACCAAGTATGAAAAAAGAGTTTTACAATGAATATGGTGATTGGTTTCCACGACCATACTGTGACAAACATAGGGATGAATTTTTAAGAATCCAAACAATGGGTTTAGAATGGAGCATGCAAGAGTGTTGTGAAAAAGTACTAAAACATGGAAAAATAACACCTGGATTGTTTAAAGAGGAATTTACCGGAGATTGAATTGTTGCGCTCAACTCTAAATCCTATTACTGCTGGGGAGAAAAAGGAAACAAGTTTAGCTCAAAAGGTTTGAACAAACGAATTAATCAATTGAACAAAGACAGTTATCTAAATGTATTGAACACAAAAAAGTCGTTTATGGGTAAAAATCGAGGGTGGTAGTAAAGGATAAAAAAAGGTTGACATACAAGCAAATAAAGCGAGGACTCACATATTTTTATGCTAAAAGGCGAGTGTGTTCTGATGGAGTATCTACCGAACCTACTTTGGCTTAAATAACAAGTTGTAGTAATTTGTATTACTTATTCATATACAATAAAGAGTAGACACCACTCATTGAGATATTGACAATTGTAGATATATACAAATATATCTGTTTATATATATATGTATATATATATATATATATATATATATATATATATATATATATATATATATATATATATATATATATATATATATATATATATATATATATATATATATATATATATATATATATATATATATATATATATATATATATATATATATATATATAGACTTGATCTCGAATGCTGATGATATGTAGTCTCAAGTGAATAAATGAAGGTTATAGTACTTGGTACTACATAAAATTTACAGTAAATTTTAATGGATATAATGTTTTCTATTACAATTATTTCCCAAATGCTGTAAATTTTAACCATATAGAAGACTAATTTGATGATTTTTTAAGATGCGATGTAAAAGAAAAGACTTTGCATTGATTATCATTACAAGACCTAGTGCTTTGTATTACTTAGCCTTTACTGACTCTAGCTATATTATATGGGAAGATTTACCCCTACTTATTGTGTAATAAATGTATATAATTATATATTGATTAATTTTTAACCAATGTATTTATTCAAGCTAGATATAACTCCTCTCTCCTCTCTCTCAAGATGCTATATGAGTTCGAGTTATGTAAAAAAAATTATCAAAACTTAAATGCCATACATTCAAAATCTATATGCCATATAAGTTCAAATTAAGTAAAAAAATAATCAAAACTCAAATGCCACTTAAATGCCACTCAAATGCCACTCAAATGCCCCTCAAATGAAATACAATATAAACTCGGCGAATTCATTCAATGCCGTAACCCATTGCATAACCCTCGAGCACTCATCCACAAAAAAACACTTGGTAGGGAGATCTGCTCATATATTACTACTAACAATGTCCAGTACAATGAGGTGGCTATACCCACTCAAGAGTTATTCTCCATTCTGTGGGACCTTAGTTGTTGTGGCAACTTATTTTTCTCCAGAGAATAATGATCGAACTTCATGGCTTTATCGCCTAATGAAAATTTGTTCCGAGAAACTATTTTATTGCAAACAGCTGCAGTTGACTCTGTTCTTTGTGCTGATACCCAGTTTGCAAGGTTTTTCACCAAAACTCTGCCCAGGAGGAGGACCGCTTGAATTTCACGTATTCTCTCATTTTCTATTTCTGCATGCACTCTCTTATTTGTTAGGACGGCTGTCCATAGAGTGTAAAAAACGGTCCAATCAGTTTGTGAGGAGAATGGAGCTGCCTCAGCTCTTGAGGGGGATAAATCCTGCCAACTTTGCTCATTTCTAACTGAAACGCTTGTTTTATTCTCATCACACTTGCTGAGAACAGATGGTGGGGTGGCCTGTTTCTGCTTTCCTTGTTGCTTCAAACTTAACGCCTTTTGGCTAGGATGGGAGACAACTTGCGCTTGTTTTGATCATTTCTGGCTAGACGACTTGCATTATTGTCGTCAAACTTGATCAGCACCACTGGTGGGGCGGCCTGCTGCTCTTCTTGCCATTCAAAGCCTAGTGCCCACCTGCTAGGAAGGAGAGACCACTATGTCTCTTCGCCGGGTGGTTCCGATGGGGAAAAGCCAGTAAGGGAGACAGGGGTGTAGGTACTATTTTAGCATGACTTGCAGTACCCTTCAAACACTTACTTGGCAACTTAACGATTCGAACCAGCACAGTTAAAGGTTTACATCCCGCCTTTGCACTTGCTGGAGAACTTTAGCCTAGTACTGTGTGGAGCACACAGGGCTACAGATGTCATTTGTGGTAGGGTGAAGTGGCAATGTATTGCCATGAATGACTGGTGACACTGCCTTGTGTGGTGCTGGGGGTCAGTGGCAGTAGGAGGTTCTCCTGAACACAGCTCTGTCAAGCTAGGGGGGAGAAAACTCTGTTTGGTAGTCCTATAAGACTGGCTCGCTGTATGCTAAGAGGCAGCTGTACTGTGTTGACACTCTTTACACTATTAATCAGTGGTGTACCATCTCCGCCTGTGCATTGCATCCTTCTGCCTGCTACGACTATGGCGTACTCACTGAATTTGAGACGACAGTCGTGACTAGTGAGGCAAGGCATGCCTAAGATGGGGTCCTCATTTATCTGGCTGACTACAAACGTGGCTGAGGTATGCACGTCTTGTAGTTGTAGAGTGGTTGTCACTGGACCGCAGAAGGGAATGCGAGTGCCATCTGCTGTAACTCCATATGACTCACTCTTTGGTACCTGATAACAGATCTGTTACCACTGTCTGTAGTAACAGATCAAATATATGTTTTAACAGGAGGTTTGTAGTGCATCCTGTGTCAACAAGTAGGGTGACTGGCCTGTTTTTTAGATTTCAGGAAAGAAGAAGCTACCTCTGTATCACCTCTCCACCAGCATTGGGTAGGTGAGAGGGTTGTACCCTCAGCTGCTTGAGGAGGAGAATGCAGTGCTCTCTCCTTTTGAGGTATAGGCCGCTCCATTTTTTGGCTGACTGGCAAGACTTTCTGCTGCCGGCTTTGGATTTCGACAGACTTGTACTTTCGTATCTCCACGGGCTGCACGAGTGGCATCTCCAGTAAATACAGGATGGCTGGGGGGAGGCTTTTCAGCTTACTCACTTTATCAGTAAGTCACTTGTGGAAAAAGGTGACATCTTCTGCTATTGAGGGGTCCTGAAGATCCGGTAGGAGAGGCAGAAAGTCTTTCTTTACTCTTCTTACTTCCCATTGACTCTTCCTTCTTCAGGGGTGGCCAGTCTGTGAAGGTGGAGTACACAAGGTTTCGTTCATCTATCCTCTCTATCTCATTTTTTCACCTTTTGGCCTCACAGCAGGTAACCTGTGAAGTAGGTACTGCTGGCACTTCTCGTTTTTGTCGCAGGCTTTGCTTTAGATTTATGGAAACCTTTTGATCTCACGGAACAATCCTTGCTGAAATGGCCCGCCTGTCGACAACTCCAACACTGGGGGGATGCAAGCTTTGCAGCGGTAGTACGTGCCTGCTCAAAAGCAGGGAACAGGCGCCACAAAAGAGTGATATGTCGGAGGCTGAATATGAGCAGGATGCCGCATCACGGTATGAGTACGCGTTGTGTGGTGCAAGGGAGCATGCAAGATAGGAGGCGGAGTGCATACAGTGTTTGATGCCACTGTCTCCACTATTGTAACTGAGTGGCCATTTCGTTGACCGTCTGTAACAATCTATTAATTGCGCCATCGGGTACCGGTGTTGCCTGCAGGGATGGGGAGGAGTAACTCATTGAAAGCTACCTGCTTGGAACTTCATACGGGTGCTCTGTCTCTCTTTGAGCCCGGTTGACTACAGAAGCTGTCTGGTAATAGCAATAGTGGGCCAAGGAAGAGTTGCAGAACTCCTCCTTGGAATGCTCGTCGTCTTTTTCATACGCTCCTTTTTACATCATTCCAACTTTGATTGGTTATGTGTCTGAAGCTGTTCCTATGTGGAGGAACTCGCCCATGGCACAAATAGCTTCTTCAGCACTTTGGGTATTCACAGATAACAGATGACGCTGTAGATACGGGTGCCACAGGGTAGTCAGAAACGTCTCTAACACCAATCTCCCTACATATCTAGCTTGAAAATCTTCATAGGCAATCCGTGCCAATCTCCCCACTTCGTTGGCATGTTCCTGGAGCGGAGTCTTAGGTAGTTTCTTCAGGTGTACTATGATTCGTTTTTTTAAACCTCCACAGCGGTTAAAGTCAAAACGAGCACCGAGGTTGGTGAACATGACCTGTAGGTCATTAGGCTCGCCACAATCCACTGCATCCTCACCAAGCGTTTCTCTGACATGGAACAACACTGTGTGAGCATTCCGATCATTGGCTTGGCAATTTCTATGAATCGTGTAATGAAGTACTCTACATCACCTTGGCCATTGAACTTGGGCGGCTTGAAATGCTGTGCAGGTGCGGGGAAAAGGTAAGAGGATGTAGGACATTTTTCAATTTCTGTGCTAGCCGGTCAAGGCTGCTGTTTCAAGGGTGCCTGCTGGCAGTCGTCTGGCACTCCTAGCTCTCTGTGCAGTCATCCAAGGGTGAAGTGGCTGTAACTTCTTTCAGCAGGATGGTCTAGTGTACGGGAAGGAAGATCTTCTGGTAGGTGACCGTACTGGAGGGGAGCTGTGATGTTTGTAGGCTCACTTCAAGAAAGGCAATCTTAAGCTTTCACAAGAGGCACGGATGCCGTACTCTCCCCACGCTGTTGAAAGAGCACTCTGCTAAGTGTGGGGGAAGGGGGTTTACCACAGGATCAGAGTAAAGGGGTAACAGTGTTCGTGGGGTGGTAGTTGGGTGGTCTACCAGATCACTGTTTAAAAGGGAAACCACTGTTTCTCGGAGAGTAGTGGGAAAAAGTGAGCGGTGTGTTCGGCCTTTGGCTGACTCTCTCTAACAGTGTCTTTTTTATGAACCTGAATATTTTTGCCATACTAGATACTTTGTACTGAATGCAGCAAAAGGACTTTCTCGTTGTAGAAGATAAAATAATCTCTGGGAGATGTGGGAGAGATAGTAGGTATTAGAGGTGTGGTGAACTGCGTGTAGGCCCTAGGGTTGTGTGGAGGGTGATTTAAGCTGCAGGTCCAAGAAGATGGGACATCGTTGTAAAAAGTAGCATTGTACTAAAGTTCTTCAAACATGTTGTCGAGCTGAGCCATAGCATTCTCAGAGTACGTTGACAATGGATAACTTCTGGAGGGACTTTGAGATTTACAGGAAAGCCAGTCGTTTCTCCCCATTGGAATGAACCAGCAATGGGGGCGTTTGGTCAGTGAAAGCAATTCCAGCAATTTTTAACAGGTATCTTAAGAATCCTCTGAAAGAACAAGATTTCTCCTGGCGAAGTTGCTCAGTGCAGAATCTTTCCAACGTCATGCTTTCAGGTCTTCTTTTTTCGATCTGAGAGATTGCGCAGAGCCAATTTGTAACTGAATATATAGCCTCACTAACTGAAGACAAAAACACCAAAGATAAATGGACCTGTTTGTTGGTAATGGAGATTGCTGCATCTCTTGCTAGTTTCTTTAATCGTCCTGTTCAAACAGCATTTTCATAAAAAAAGTGTGAATCAGTGTCCTGCAAAAGGCTGCGGTTTTAGAATTTCTCAGTTCGTCAATTTTAGTTTGGTGAACTAAAAAAACATTTACAGGCGCTTGGTTATTTACTTTGATTACTATAGGAAATAAGGTATATCATTTTTTTAGCCCTCTCTTTTTTATCCACAAGACAATTAGCTTGCAATTAAACGTTATGAACAAGTTATGCTATTGAAGCACACAAAAATAAATTATTGAAAGTCATAAACTGACAGAAATAACTTTAAATGACACTCAAACTCTAGACATTATCAAACTGTAGCTGTTTGTAGTTTGCCTCTGCCTAAAGTATATCTCTAGATTGAGTACATATGGGTAATTGTAACCCTCGATATTTTTCTTGTTGTTCGAACGGAATGCTTTTTAAAGCAGTGTTCAATTATTTCAGCAAAATATTTAGAGGTATATATATACATAATGAACACACTTGAAATCTTAGTTTCAAATTTTGCGTGTTTCCAATAAAACCATTGTTGCTTACAACTAAATGAATCTACAACTATCTTCTTCTTAAGAAAAAACTGCAAATTCAAACCAACCCCATACATGATGCTTATGTAATGAAATGTTTTTATAAAAGGCGCTCATTCATCCCATCTGAACGACAGGTATATACGCAGGCTTTTTATGTTTTTATTTCTAAACTAGGCCGCTTAGGTTACTGTTTGTCAAAAAAAAAACATTCCAAGTAAGCTTAGCGATTTATAACAATATGCCACTCTGTAACCACTGATAAATTGGCTTAGCATCTGTGTTTTAACTTCTGTAAAGTCTATGTTATCTGACTCACCGTATACATGTGAGTTGTGCTTTAAATGAATTTTGAATTAATCTGTTTCTTTTTCTTCTTAGGATTAGCACAAGGTTACTGAACTTTACTCATACTAACCTCCAGAACAGTTATACATCAGATTAGCCAACTTGGTGTCTCTAAAACTCAGACCATAATGTTTTCCCAAATTTCTCTGAAATGATCTGTCTTTCGTTCTAATCACTTCGAAACCGGGGTACTGAAACGCATACAAATGTAAACAGACATGTTCAAAGTTAAAGGTATTGCAATGACAGATATTATTATACATAATCACATGTACTTACACCACCGGCATAGTGCATGACGCTTGTGTAGTCGTAGGGAACGCCAAATGTTGAATAATCTGCTCCACCGTTTTTCTTTAAAAATGGATGCGCAGACTTTCGTGCCAAACTTAACCTTATATCTACATACTCGTCTCTGTCAGGCCTATTGTGCTCATGATTAAACCCAATAGCATGTCCTAACTCATGTAGTATTTCTACCTAAAGACAGACAAAACCACTTGCTAGATAAATCTGAGAGAAATGCTACGTAACAAGTAAATCAGGATAATGCGCAAGCTTCTATGAGAAGAATTAATCTTATTTTTCCAAATATGACAGTATAAATGAATAGCGTGATAAGAACAGATCTGAGTCATTTGTCTAATGACAATAAGGTTCACTTGTTTCTGAAATGTCTTTTTGAACATCAGGTTAACTATTTGAAGGCACTTTTCTGTGTGCACCTGGTGTTGATTATGTCAGGTTTGAGTGTTTGTAATATCGTATGATTATTTATTACCGAAGTAATTATCGTACAGCGGTTGGTTATGTAAGGGTCTGTATAAACACATCGATTGTTGGATTAACATACTTTTTGTATAGAGAAGTTGAACATGTTTTACTACTGATATAAAATATATAGAATAAGGACGTAATCTTATGGTGGATGTTCAATGATTAATTCACCAAGCACTTCTACTGAAAATACAGACATTTCTGTTTCACTATTTTCTGTAAATATCAGTGAGTTGAGTTTTGAGAGAAAACCAATAAAGTTCTTTTCAACTAAATTCAGTTAAACTTTTAAAATTGATTTTATCCCAAATTGACTTTTTTTTAATTGCTACTGTCATATAAAATGTGTGCCATTAGTAGGATACCATGAAAAATCACATCAAATGCCTCCAATATTACCTCCGTATCATCATCTAATTGACACATATCTCAAATGTATTGAAGCAGAGACATATCTAAATCTAGTTTAGCCATATTCAGCTAGTGCTGTGTAGTGCAGAAGAAAACGGCTGGACAAGTAATGAGTTTGATTGACTTGTTTGGTGCTATCATGTTGTCACTGGCAAATTTATGATGCACGTGTGGAATGGAGTCCTTCAGATGTAGTGATTTGGATGTTATTGAGTTTAATTAATCTGAAATGGAAATAAACAAGCGAGGGAAAAAAATAAATTCAAAGAGTACCCCTTCTCTACAGTCCGAGATACCTGAGTACAATTAATAACAAGTTATTAAAACATGGCCCTTGTATCTCGGACAAAATTAGCAATTCTGTCACCGCCAAAGGTACAGCAGTCTTGAGTGTAAACCAGCTAGGTTCTGAGAGTACACCTTCTCCACAGCACAACTAATTTTGTTTTTCAATTTATATAAAGTTATTATTTAATAAATATAACTTCATTGCATATAGTCCTAGTAGTTGCAACAGAAAATATTCTTTTAGTCAAGGTTGCTGGACGAGTTGTGAAGTATTATCTCACTGTACTTGAAAGTTTTTTGTTCCGTATTAGGAGTAAAATCTTTCAGATATAATGTTTTTGATGTTGCTGAGGTAATTTTGATCTGAAGAAAAAATAAAAGTCTTTTAGTGAACGAAAATGAGTATCAAAGCCAAGCGGTAGGAATAAATGATAGTTTTTAGTTATTGTAACTATAAATATTCAGTAATATTAAGAATAATTTATTATAGTCTCAAACAAATTTGCATTTATCAGTGACAGAGACCACACAGTCCCAAGGGCAAACTAAAAATATTTCGGAGCACACCTTCGCCATAGGTCAAGCTACCTAAGACAAATAACGATCAATAATTATTGTTAACTTCTTTCACAAAAAATTGACTAGGCTCTAAAAGTTTACGTTTTCCACAGTGCTAAATACATTAGTAAAAATACTGTTAATTAATTAAAACAAAGTAGCTGTCTCTCTGGCAAAAAGCAAATTTGTCAATACAGAAGACTTAGCTGTCTTGAGGGGAAACCAGCTGGCTTCTGGAAGTATACCTTTTCCACAGCGCAACTAGTTCAGTGATTCGACTAATGTATGTATGTATGTATGTATGTATGTATGTATGTATGTATGTATGTATGTATGTATGTATGTATGTATGTATGTATGTATGTATGTATGTATGTATGTATGTATGTATGTATGTATGTATGTATGTATGTATGTATGTATGTATGTATGTATGTATGTATGTATGTATGTATGTATGTATGTATGTATGTATGTATGTATGTATGTATGTATGTATGTATGTATGTATGTATGTATGTATGTATGTATGTATGTATGTATGTATGTATGTATGTATGTATGTATGTATGTATGTATGTATGTATGTATGTATGTATGTATGTATGTATGTATGTATGTATGTATGTATGTATGTATGTATGTATGTATGTATGTATGTATGTATGTATGTATGTATGTATGTATGTATGTATGTATGTATGTATGTATGTATGTATGTATGTATGTATGTATGTATGTATGTATGTATGTATGTATGTATGTATGTATGTATGTATGTATGTATGTATGTATGTATGTATGTATGTATGTATGTATGTATGTATGTATGTATGTATGTATGTATGTATGTATGTATGTATGTATGTATGTATGTATGTATGTATGTATGTATGTATGTATGTATGTATGTATGTATGTATGTATGTATGTATGTATGTATGTATGTATGTATGTATGTATGTATGTATGTATGTATGTATGTATGTATGTATGTATGTATGTATGTATGTATGTATGTATGTATGTATGTATGTATGTATGTCTTTATGTACGTATGTACGTACGTACGTACGAACGTATGTATGTATGTGTATATGTATTGCATTATAATCTTCTAAATAGGAGAATGTGACAGAAGAAACTAACGATGAGGGTCAACATTTGCAACAGCGGAGCCAATCATGACGCCGGACCCATAGAGGCATAAAACGTTTTATAAATTTCAATTAATTACACAACCCGCCCAGCAGGCGTTGCTTTTGAGGCCAATTTCAACAAAATAACACTGTCCTCCACACGAAAACTTGCTTGCAGCAAATTTCATGCTCATGATATCTGGTAGGTAACCTGTTTTTGCCCACAAGCAGTTGAAGAAGTAGGAAGCGGGAGTGAGAGCTAGGAATGACAAATGGGATAAAAGTAGTTCAATGAAGTGCAGTTGTAGAATTTATGATGAGCGAGCATGCAGATTCGTAGAGTATAGAGCTGCTGAAAAGGTAGAAATTTTGGGCGTTTGAACAGAGGAGCGGATGAGTGAGTGGGAAGTTTGTGAAAGGTTGTTCTGAGCAGTCCTTTTGTGGTGACTAAAATCTCATTTAAATAAAAAACTGGTGCATTCTTCCAAGTTTCGATACAGTACAAAATTTCCTATTTATAAGCGAGTTATACTACAAGATTAGTGTTTGGTTAGGTAAGTAGGAAGATGCCAGATAGATTAGTCCAAAGCTTTTGCGTAAATCAAGTCTGAGTTGACTGCTATGCGAAGACCAGTTAAGTGAAGGATTTATAGTTATACCATGTATTTGAAATTTTTGGCTTCAGAAATCGGAGAGTCGTTGATATTAATAGTGTTTGTCAGGGTAAGTGTACTTTGAGGGTTTTTGAGAAAAGTTTAGTTTGCTTTTTTCTGAGTTTAAGGTTAGTTTATGTCACACCACTTTCTTAAGTTATCTAGTCCAAGGTTGAAGAATTTAATTTTGTCATTCAGTTGATTAGAAGAAAAGAACGAGGTTAGTGCCATCAACAAAAAGGACAGTTTGAAAATTTGAGGTGATTTCACTTAGTCGTCTATGAATAGTAAAAGCAAAGTAGACCTCAGAGTACAACCTTGAAAAACTCCACAAGAAATTGATACAGGCTCTGAGCTACTTTCGCCTACCTAAATGCTTTGGGTCCGGTTGGACAAATAGATTTTTAGAAGTTGAGTGACTTCGTTTGAGAAGTTTAGGCTGTTTACTTTAGTAAGTAATATACCATAGCTTATAGTATCGAACGCCCTGGAAAAATTGATGAAGATACCTAAAATAACTTTTCCGCCGTTCAAAGCAGCAAAGAAACTATTTGCAAATTCAATCAAAGCCTCCTCTGTACCTTTTTCATCTGAAACCCAACTCGCTTTCCACACATTTTTTTTCACCCTTTAAATGTTTTTGAAATTGCGGATTTACGATTTTTTTGAAAATCTTTGAAAAAGGTGGTAGGACAGAGATGGGGTGGTAGCTCTTACATATTGATTTACTGCCTTTGTTCTTATAGATCAGTAATATACCGGTTCTATATTTGGCCCGTGTCAACCGTGGATCTCCTTTATATATCATGTGGGTTGCCCTGAGTCATTACTCCGGGCCAGCCAACAAAGATGGCTGGAATGGATGGCCTGAGACCCAAGGAGCTGGCTGCTTACGACTAGAGAAGGATTCAAGAAGCTGCAGGCTATAGGAACGGAAACAAGGAAATGAGAGACCTTACAAAGAGTGGAATCTTTCCATTATTGTAAAAAGAGCTGAAAAGCAGCCCAAAGCTGCTTTAAAATGTGTTAACTCTTGTTATTGGCTTACATTTTTGCCCCAATTGTATTGAGTCCTTTGATTTGTGCATTGATTCTCTTATTATGTATGATTGTCTCACCCGGAACAAGGGGTTGATAGTTCCTAGTTGTCTCCTATAAAACGAGCTAATGTACTGTTAGCAATGATAAGTTTTGTAAATTGTGTCTAAAATTATGTTAGATTCCTAACTATAACTAGATAATAATGTATAGATTCGTGCAAAACCTGGTGTAAGGTATCCGGGCCGTTGACTCCGTGGTGTTGCTTACATGTACGTTGGGGTGGACCCCAAAGTGGTGGATAGTAGAGTAGGTGTACAGGAGATACCCAAGGAGCTGATGCTGTTGTGTAGGTGGTAGACGACGCAATTCTACTGCACACATACATGTACATATATTGTGTATGTATGTATCTTCTACCGGTATATATACTGTTCATGATTACCTATTGTACATGTGTGTATGCTGTTCGAGTACGTATATTGACCATTTAGGTATATCGTACATGCATATACCTTTTGCATGTATTTAAAATGTAAGCGTAAGTACACTTTTTAGGTGGTTAGATTGCAGTTATAGGAATATTTTGCATGTAGATGTATTATTCGATATATATACTTGTGCAATATATGTACTTGCACAATATATCTACAGGTGGGTTTACTGTAAAGACAGACGTGCCGCACATATACGTATAATAACCATGTGCATATTTTGTCCATGTAGGTACGCGGCATGTGTGGTTATGTTGTACATGTGGGTATATTGTGCATGTAGGTAAACTTTCTATGTCGATGTACTCAACATGTGAATAAATTGTACAGATTTTTATACTGTACATGTAGGTATGCTTTGCAAGTAGGTATACTATACAATGTGCATACTGAACTAATAGGGGTCTTTTACAATTAGGTCCGGTGCATGTAGGTGGACTGTGTATGTGTTGGAGTATTTTGAATGTATTGTGGGAGATTTGCATGATGAGTGAGTGGTGTCAGTCCCCTCCCCACCTCCCCCCCTCTATCCAACCCCCCTGTGTACACCCCTGGTGCCCTAATAATGGGTTACTACCCCACCAGAGCCTTACCTCCCACGGGGTTACTCCGAATCCCCTGGAAAATGGATACCGGTTGTCTCAAGACACTATCCCCCTATATATAGCAAAATTAGCTATCCCGAACTTACCCCGAACCACCCCGGACCCCGACCCGGGATCCAGCCACATTGATTCAGATAGCCTGAGCCCTCCTGAACGCGATGCACTTTACAGAATCGGAATCGGAGCGTTCCTTCTCTCAGGATCACAGGATAGGATATGGTCTACCCTTATAAGGACTGGAAAGTTACCAGCTACCAAAAAGAGCGGCAACAAGTGCCCAGGGCAAAACACCATGTGCTTGCTACGTGATTGGACTGTTTATTTGTTATGTATTGCATTATGTATTACCATTGGCAATTGCATTGTACCCTGTATTGTCATTCGTTGTGCCTAATAAGGTAATGAAGTTGCACCTTTTTCTCTATAAATAGAGCTGCTGTGCCTTGGGCAGGCAGTTGTTGTAGAGTTGTTGAAGTATAAGTACCCTTTTACTTGTGAATATAATAAAGTACCTATTCTGATAAACACGTTTCTAATACGTTTGAGTCGAGGGCTCATGAGTTGTTAACGTCGTTGGAGATAGAGAGAAAGGAGTGGAAGAGAGAGAGGTAGCGAATCCGTTGTGTAGCTAATAGAAGAGGCAAATCTATTACAGTATGTGTTCTTTAAAAGTAGAAGTGCTGTACAAATGCGTAAACTGTACATATAGGAATACTGTTTATGTAAATACATTGTGCAGTAGGTATATTTCACATGTAGGTCTCTTGTGCATGTATGTGTATGGTAAATATTGTATGTATTTAAAAAAACGCAACTGAGATGTGTGTAGACGTATACTTAGCTTTGTCAACTGTGTTAATTACCAAGTCTGTTCATGTTAGTTTGGCTAGTTACCAATGTTTGCTTATTCTATTCAATTAGTTTTGTAGGGAGTACAAAATTTATAGGGTCAAGTAATCATATCTTTGAGCTAATCAACTAATTATTGCTTTGTTTAATTACGGCTGGCAGTGCTGAACAACATTGAATATCATCAGTCAATTTTATGCCTATCACAGGTGATCAGGCTTATGACAGTATTACTCTGTAGGTTCACATTAAAAAGTGAACATAGCAATGCGCGACTTTTTCTAGACAGTTTTGTATCATTTGGACTATGCTGTTCACTTGTAGGCACAATGTCAATACAAGAACTTATAAGTTTCAATTAAATATGCTCTACATGTAAGTAAAAAGTAAATATAGGTTTATTTTACAAGCAGATATACTGTACATGTAGTCACGCTGTATGTGAAAGTAAACTTAATGAAGGGCCTAGCTGGCTTGTGAGACTGTGTTGAGCTTCATTATCAAACACCGACCAGCCTCTAGGAAAAACTTAAAAGTACTGAGAGGTGTCTTCTTCTTTTTCACAATAACAGATATGAACCAAAAATAATTGTCAAAAAAGTTCATCCCATTTAATTAAACTCTCTCTTGTAACTATGTTGCTAAATGTTGCCAGCTAAAAAATTTCAGTCGTAGTAAACATTGAAAGGTTTTTGCCATGTAGAGATGGTTGTCATACCTTCACAAAACACCACTAGAGAGAGTTGACTATGTGTAGCGTTCTAACAGCTTGGTAGCCTGTTTTATCACTCACACACCAAGGTGCGCTGTAGTAGCTATAACCGTAGTACAGGGTTGGGAGCGCTACCGGGGTGGTAGTATTATCTCCTTTCTTGCCTGATGGTGTATAGACTAAGCACCAAAATCCATCGACACGAAAGAGCAACCAAAGAAGCTGGCAGCCTTCCAAACTTATTTTGCAGAGGTTAAGTTGTACCCACTTTATTGCCTTGAGACAAAAAGCTTGTAGGAGCAGTCTCCTTCACAAGCGCACAAACAGATCTGCCCGCTTGGGTTAATAGTCTCTCTGTTTATCGGAATGCAAGCAGTTGAAAATTCAGTTGAAACTATACACGTATGATTGGTTAATACAAATCTGGCGCAACAAAACAAACAGGAAATAAGTACAACCATGAGCGGGCGCAAAATAAACTTTCCACCCGCTAAGCTATTGTTCAAATATAGTGAAACCATGGATAATTATCGACGTCAATACCAGTCTTCAAAAGTACGGGCGACCTTTGCTCATCTGCAAGGCTTACAGGGATGACTCACTGGCTTATGCTGATAGTGCTATCAACCAAGCAAACCAATGCTTGTCTGAGCTAGCGCTTCCCAGAATGCACTGTATGTGCGCAACGCATTAGTGCTCAGTAAAATATGCTTACTATGTTGATTGGAATGTAACAGCCACACTGAAAAATCCATTACTCAGGCCGCTTCAAATACTAGTACATCCGTATTGATAGCTCACTGGGTAGAGTAGACGTAAGTTCAAGCACCGGTATTATGGATGGAGAGTCTCATCCAAAGACATCCGACTACCCATGAGTTGAGTAGTCTGTAAAGGATTCTCTAAACCACAAGCTCGATCTTAAGACAAAATATCCCTAGTCATAGGAAGAGTGTGGCACCCGTTAAGAGCAACAGGATAAGTGGAAGAGTCAACAGGGGCCCGCAACCAGTAGGCTACTAGAATAATACAAACAGCGGGGGGCACACAACTCTTGTGTCTGTCTAGGGGAGGATGGGAGGGGTGCACACATCCAGTGTGACTAACAGTGAGAAAGAGGGCATTGAGTTCGATAGTTTCTTTCTTTACCAGTTCAGCCTGTCTCCGAGCTTTGGCGACGTTGGATTCAGAGACGGTACCTTTTAGTACCTCTATCCTAGATTCTTGCAAACGGGCTTCCCATTCGTGGGCACTTTGCTCCATGGCAGCACACTGTGACTGGTTTTGCAGGAACTGCGCTGTAAGTTCTGTCTCATCCGGTAGGGGTACGGGAAGAACAGCTGGTGCAGGTTCCGTGTGTACTGCAGGGCACACAGGGGGTAGGAGGACGGATGAAATCGAGAGACAACCATAGCCTCAGGGCTACAGTTTCTATACGGCGCCTCTTAAGTATCTCTTACGCGGGTAGGGGTAAAGCCATCAGAGGTAAAATTTTAGATTGTAAAGAGGAGGGGTCTGGGGAAAGTGATGGAGGCATGGCCAAAGCATCAGGCCGGTATGACAAAGCTCCTTCTGTTGGAAATTTGCTGTTTGAGTGGGTTTACAGGTGCCGAAGGTTCTCGGATCTGTCCATTTTTGATACCGGAAGATGGAAGAATATCTGTCTTTGTCAACTGTATAGATGTAACTAAGGTGCGGGTAATGACCGGATCTTCAGTTCCTTCATTTTTCTTCTGATGACAGTATATGCTGTCCCAACTACTGCTCATGTATCTGCAACGACAGAAGTGACGCACATAGTGCTGATTCACTTATATCGAGAGTTGTCTCATGCTCCGGGCAGAAAACTTGCAGACGGGGCAGGTATTGCGCTGTGCTTTAGCTAGTTCATCCTTGATGGTCCTTCATGTGTTGGGAGCAATCCATTAAAGGAGCCATCGAACAATGGGAGAGTTTTTCCCTATCTGATGGGGAATAATAATGCATCTATGAGGAAAGGTGAAGAAGCCCCGGGGGGGGGGGAGGTTTGATATCTACCAAACGGGTTTCGAACCAAGGGGGTGACTTGCTTTTAAGAAGGAGTGTGGAAGGGGGTGGCCACGGGGTGTTGGCCGGAGTGTTAACTTGAGAAGGTGCAGGCATCCGTGTGGGGCAGCAGAGCTGTCACGGAATCTTGCTGGCTGGGTTCTGTGAGTCCAGGAAGGGTGGACGCAGCTCTCAGTAGCAACAGTGGTCTAGTGAGGGGAGAGGGGGTGAAAGAGAAAGCGGGCTGCTTGGTTCAGAGAGCTCACCCAAATGCTTTGCTCCTCAGCCTTTGCCAGGTACTATCTTGCCCAACGTTTGCATCTGCTCACCGGTAACTGTACCGGATAACATGGTACTTGTAGATGGCTTTGTGGTGACCATTATGTGCTAGAGCTCAGTTCTGTGGAATTCTGTGTTGATGCAGTAACATGAGGCATCTGGAGAGGGGAATTGGCATGAGTGAGAGTAGCTGTTGTAAGCCGGGTAACACTCGGACTGTAAGTTATGCTTCCAGCCGGCATGTTAGACGTACTGGGTGGTGGTGAAACAACAAGGAGGGGGGAAAACCAGGTGGTGACCACAGCGGATGGGAAAGTTGTTTGAGAGCAAGCGGATTACGGGGCGAGCTGTGCTGGTGCACCCAGCTGTCCATCAGCCCAACTTGTTCATCAATCCCTAAGAGTGAACTTTCCATCTTGTCTTTTACTGCACTGGGTTGTTCCTGTGCAGATGTAGCTGCCCGACTGGGAGGAGTGCTTCAAGAAAGACGCAGTGTAGACAGGGGGGAGGGGAAGCAGCTGCGCAGCAGCAGAAGTAATTTCCATCAAGAATTCCTGTTCTTGTTGCAGCTGAAAGCACCCACTCTCTAGTTGACTGAAATGCTGTCTCAGCAATCCATGCTGTGAGCTTCACCCATAATATGTCCTGTCACTCTGTGTACTCTTGCAGACATGTTGTTTCCCGTGCTCGGTAGACTGGTTTGATCCAGTTTGGAAGCGTGGCAACTGGCCGCCAGGGGTGTATGAGGAATATTAGGCGGGCAGAGAAATTCAACATTTGGTACGCCGTATATTTTCGGAGGATAAAAAGTTTTTGCAAGTGGCTTTGCTAGAGTATGCTCTCTCCTCTGACACTCATAACAGAGGAATGGCCACATCTTGTGGTCTTATGCAAACTATCACCCCCAAGACTGAATTTGTGCAGTTCTTTTGCTTCAGTGTTCAGAGGCTTTGTCTGCCAAAATTGAGTTCCGTGGCAAAAAGGATTGCTAGGTTCTGACCTTCTTGTGGAAATTTTGTTTGGGATGGGGGGGGGGGGGCTCTGTGTGAATTCTGCCTATAGGGGCTGCTCAGATCTCAGGCATTTCGCCTTTCTCAGTTAATATATATCCGCAATTTCTGTTGTTTCAACTGAATGGCATTGTGGCTGTCCGTACCGTATGGGGGACTGAGGTATCTCCATAGTCTTTGTGATGTCATAAGGGGTGACTGGTTTTCAGTCTGAATGGGGGGTGGCACAATCACTGGGGGAATAACTTATGTCTTCTCTGGTCGTTTCTGGCCGAACCGATTGGTCGAGTTGCACCAAGTTCACTGGGCAGGATAAGTGGGGTGGCACGTCCCTGTGTTTCGGCCCGCTTCAAAATTGGTGCATGCCGAGGGAGAAGTCTTAAGTGGTGGTGGCTCAGACGAGGGATGTTGGTTAGGGGAAAAGGGGGGCTGGTACCACCAGTGCATGCGTACCGAGCATGTTACGGCGCCGTCTAGTGTTCAGCTAAATCTGTTTACTGTAACGATTAGAATGTAGTGACCACACTACGAAATCCATTACAATCTGTACACAACAAAAGCAATGGTTGAATTGTGAAAATAGCAGGTTAACTACGTTGAAAACTTTATAACGCAGTATAATGGTCTCACAACTTTGACTCGGTCTCAATCTAAAATTTTCAGCTAAAAGATATATTGTATTTGATTGTTGCATTTTCTGATTGTACATTAAAATCGATACAAACAACGGACTTAATCCTTTGGCTATATTTATATCTTCTAACTCTGTTATCAAACTTACATGGTTGTTTTCAGATATATATCATGGCTCACACTCTAAAAAAGCTATACACATCCAAAGCGAAATGCTTATGGTGGAAACGAATTTCATGGCAACAAACTTTGCAGAATACTCTGAAAAACTCATTAAAAAGATTACAATATAACAATGTTCTCCATGATCACTCCTCCCTTACCTTCAAATCAGTGCTCAAAAATTCAACTATAAAAAAAACTTGTCAAATAAACATATAAAATGTAAAGTGAATAATTGTAAAATCTCATTTATATAAAACTGTATTCTTTCAGCTTTTATTTGCAAGCAACTTAATTAAATGATTTTCCCCTGGATTATCAGCTCCAACTGTTGGTACATGCAAACGGCAAAACTTGAACTATTTAAGCTAGTCAGTTCATTCTCACATTCTATCAAAGTACATAACTCCCAAGCCATATGCAAAAAAGAGAGTTAGCTTCAAATCCGATATTACTTGATAGTCCTGGTTAGGTAAAAAAATTGAATGCGCAGAAAAAATGACCAAGGATGGATAACTGTATGTATAATTCTGCCTTTGATCATCTTATTGTTATAACTTCCGTAACTGCAAGATTGCGTGCCAAGTTTCAGCGCAGAAGCAATGCTCTTGGTAAGCATCGTTTTCAAAAATGGAATAACGAACTGAGACGCGAATAAATGACAGGGTTTCCCAAAAGACAACTGAAGAAACAGATTTTTTGAAATATGTCAGGTGTTACTGCAGCACACCAAGATGCGACCATCAGTTCCGTCAATATTAAATTCCATTATTATTAAATTTTTAAGTGGTTTCAGGTTGCTTTCAATTGTTCAACAGGGAGAAAATTTTGAGTAACAAAACTCGGGTCAAGCCAAAATATATAACTTATATCAATGTGCAGAGTACTCACTGGTCCACACCAATTTTGAAGATTTAAGGGTTGAGTTGGTATCGAGTGCATTCCAATTAGTGAGTCGCACGCTGGACCTTTTCGGATTCGAAGTTTGTGCTTATGTTTTGCATTAGCCGGTACAAACTTCAAACAAGTGTATGCTTCAATGTTTTTCATTGCATTATGGATGATTTCCCTCTTCTTGCTTCCTGCAAATAAAAAAATGGTTTTGAGCATGAGTATTGTTCTTCCCTACAAAAGCTTTGATCAGTCAAACATGGCAACACAAGTGTAATGCACATGAACAAAAAATATAACTACTGGAGGCATTGGAGTTTGAGAAACACAAATCAAAGCTTCTATCTTTACACTTCGGAAATAGTAACTTAAGTTTCTGCTTATGGGTTTTGTCTTTCACTCAAGAAACAATACCGAAATTTTGGATTCGTGTCAGAGCAGACATTCTTCCGAATTCTTTACACTGTTCTACTGCAGTTTATATAGATCTGGACCTGAACTGAATTATCAGTGGCAATCACCAATGTAATTTGATATTTAGACTCACTTTTGAGAACTTTAAAATGAAAGTCTGACAACGTTTAAGCTCTTCATTAACATTTTTATGTCTATATGATTAGCAACTGCATGCCAATTTTATTTCAAGAAGCACACACAATTGTTTCGATTGTCTGTTATCCAGTATTTTTAATCATTATGAATGTAACTAGAAGGCAGTATGTTTTTGGTAATGCAACCAAGTCTTACGATAAGGCCGTAAACCTCTTCATAGGTTTGTCTTTTATGGTTTACAAGTTTGTTCGAAAGCATTCAATCACGAGCATACAAGGCATCAATCAACATCAATAATAGTTGCAGCCAGGCGCTACTAACACTAGCGAGTCACCAGTTCATTTTAGCGAATCAACTTCATACATTATTTTTTTAGTAGCATCAAAAAATATTGTGCAAAGTAGATAGTTTATAAACGGCCCACTGTGGAGAAAGAAAACCCGGATCAACTCTCCAGTTGACTGTTCAGCAACATAACAATTAAATCTCTATTTTGTAGGATTATGTATATTACAACTGGTTACAGTGTGCCGTGTGAAAGCATTGATGTATACAGTACTAGCCAATCATGGTGTTTTATTATTAACCAATTGCTTTGCCGTAGCTCTATTTAATCAGATACACTGTATGCATTCAGCACTTTTGCATTCATCATTTGTTTCGAATGGACAATAAATGTGCACCGCTTATGATTTACCAAAGCAATAATCGTTACATCCATTTATGCTTGAGTAGTCAACCACTTGAAACTCTGTTTAAAATCCTTGAATTTACAATCATTGTCAACCTTAATGGATTGTACATAATCGATGTCACTGCTACTGACAACCTACAAGTCAGACCGGGCATGAATGTCACTTATATGCAGTGTGTGTGGGTGTAGCCAGCTACAAGTAGAGTAAAACTCCTGTGCATTAGTATCATCAGTGGACACCAAATGAGTCATAGAGGGGGAAAACCCTGCTGAGAAGTACATGATACCATTAGTCAACATAAGAAGCGCATGTTACGACAGATGTTCGAAAGAAATAGATGATACCATAGACCTTTCAAATCAGTAGATGATACAATAGATCACAGGAAAGTAGACAATTTTTTGAGAAAAAGATCTCTATCAGCCCTGAAAACTAATTTAATTTCGTCCGCTTTATGCCGGAGTGAATCCCTTAGTCTAAGGTGCGTCTGAGAAAAAATTGTAATTTTTGTTAATTTTTTTTAAGATCAACTGTTATGGTCACAGAGTTACAAAGAAGTTCGTAGCGTTTTCCAAGACCTATCTTACATGCAGATTGTAAACTAAAGCTGATTCTGTACTGGTGAATGAAAAAAAGCATTATTTTGAAGAGCCACTTTCTTTACACTTTTCAAAAATTGGCATTGAAGAATCATCAAAAGTACGGCTCAAAACAAAAATTTAATACTGCAGCTGGAAGGAAAACTAAATTTTGAAACGGTGAAGGATTTTTGAAGAATAAAGGGCACCAAAATTGGTCAGAACAAGGCAATGAAAATTGGCAATTGTCTTGAGAAAATCCCGGAAGAATTTTGGAAATAATACTTATTATTTTTTCTTAAAAATTAAGATGGCGCCATAGTTTCTACGCCAATGAATAGAAAGTTTTAAGTCCAATCTTTTGATATAAAGAACCATCAAAATAATCCCTTTGAAAAAAAACGGAAAATGAATAAAAATTACTAGTTAACAATAACGTCTTCATCCAAATAATTGACTTATAGCTTACTTATAGCTTACTTACTCTCATTATACTTTTAAACCATTCCAGCATGCTTATATAAATACAATCTACTACTTTATCAGAACAAATCTCATTCCTGAAGGCTCTTTGCGAACAAAGTTATTTCAAAATACTTCAGCAAGAAAAATCATTTTTTCCCCAAAAGGAACGTGGCGCGGTCATCTTAAAGCTGTTTCTGTTTAAACCAAAAAATAGAGGAGATTCTGTTCTACATGAGAGTTTGAATTCTTATTTGTGTTGTCAATTCAATAGAACGTATAAGAAAATTATACCAAAATTTCTCAAAAAGCACTCGTCAGATTAAATTGAAGATGGGACAACTCTCGAAAAATCCCTCGCCAGGAAGAGTTGAAAAGTTACAACCTCATCCCAGCCTATTTACAATGCACAGAAGGGTACAATGTGTAAACATGAGCCTTTTATTTGCATCGTTGCTGAAACGATCAATTGACCCTGTGAAATGAGTGACAGTATGCAAAACCTAGTAGGGACAAGTTCAAGCCCAAGCATATCAGGGAGCAAGTGAAGTTGATTATTTCCTCAGCCAGTTCAAGGAGGTAGTTAAGGTCAACCAATGGGATACAGCTGACACTGCCATCCACCTGAGGCCATCACTGCAAGGAAAGGTCGAGCAATATGGAAAACAGAAGTCATAATATGCCAAAACTGATGGACAAAGCTTTTAGCTTTAGCCTAGCGGTAAAAGGAGCAAATGCGAGATTACAAAATTGTGAGATAATTCCACAGATTTCTTCACAAGAACATGCATCAGGGGAGGCTAGGCTCTGCTAGGCTAGGTTAGTCTGTGCTAAGCTAGAGGCAGCCTACAGTAAGTTTCCCACAAAGTTCTCCAGTCATTGGGTTTTGGAAAGCTGCAAGAGTACATTTTTCAAAAGCGACTCCCTGGCAGTCCAATCCCACATTATGGAAGAAACAGTCCTGGTGAGAAACGATTCCCTGCTGATACATACACACTTTGCATATGTACCAAGATTTAGGGCTTTTGTCCTGGTTGATGACACCATCAACCGCAAAAATATTCTTCAGTCTGTCTGACAGCATAGAAGAAAGATTGCATGAAAACCATGGTGTCAACCACAAACGAACTGATGAAACAGGTAGAAGAGCTGGAACAGAAACAAGTCAGTTTACCAGGACCAACAGTGTTCATGACCCTACCTTAGAGATAGAACTATCAGCCACTACTACATTGCAGACCTGTGTTGAGGATATGGGCAACTAGGAGATATGGTTGGGTATGGCCTGCGTCAGTAGGAACACCTACTGGCTGCGCAAGTGTGAGACTACTGAGGACGATGCAGCACAAGCTGCCATTCAACGGAGAGTGGGAGAGTAGCAGACAGGCATCGCAAGCTATATTAAATTACCCCCAGTGCCAGTGACAACTCAAAATCACTATCCTGACTTGATAAACACGGCAAAGATGTCTCATCAAGAAGAAGCAAAGGTGCTAGAACAGCCAGAGAAGCAAAAGAAAGGTTGGCAGACTCAGGAGAGGAGACTCCAACAGCGTGGAGATTGACAAGTAAACCAACAAATGTACCAGTTGTCAGAGGACTACGTTTGTTAGCATGCTGTGGATACTACCCCCACAGACTTATCATTGGTTTGAACCACCTTGATCAATTGGATTGATAGGTCGTACAAATCTAGCTACCAATTGCCAGGCAAAGCTGAGGGCAAATCAGTGACCTACTTAGTCGACACCAGGTACAAAACACCTGCTAGTGAAAAGTTGAAGAAGAGCAGAAGCCATGAGAACTTCAAAACTATACCTGACATAGACTAATGGCGGATGGCACCAAGCTTTCATTCTATGAGTCAATCAAATATCGGGGAGGGTACGTAATGTATTTTCTTCAAAAACTTTTGTAGTCACATAGATAAGTGAAGATGTGATACGGGAAACTCGTTTATGGCCAGACAACAATGCAATGTGTGATTACACTGATTGGCCTCATCATGCAGGAGAAAGAACTTGTCTGTAGTAACAAAAATGGTCAGACCCTTATCTCCAAAGTCCGAATCCAGTGGCATAAACAGATCCCTCTACGGTCAAAATTCACCATCATTTGTCGCCTCACCAAGAAAGATCCCTGTGAACAAAGAGTCATAGAAAGCAATTTTAATAGCATACCGTTGGCCCTTAAGCCAGACAGGCGATGACACGTTTTGGTTCGTTCATCAACCTCGCTAAGAGTGCCATCAAATTGGCAGCAGGTAAAGGCCTTGGCATCTTTACCCGTGTGGCAGAGGATGAGGCATGGCAACAGACAGCTACCAAAGTTCAACAGAGATCACAATCTACCCTTTCTCAGGTGCCTGACAACTTTGAAGACATTTATGAAAGAGAATGTAGAGGACACACTAACCTAGCTCAAAGGAATCAACTACGGGATCTGTTACAAAATTGCTAGGTGGATTTCAGCAAACACGACAGAAACATAAGGTTTGAAAAATTTAGTTAAGCTCTCCATGCCTGCGGTAGAGTGTGTCAGATCTATCAGGATACCACCTCACTGACTATAATCTGTTGAAACAAGGGTTGATAGAGCTTGGAAATGGAATATGGAGTTCCACAGTTTTCTGTGTCACGAAGAATGATGAGTTTCGGAGGTTTTATGTCGACTACTGACAACTGAGCAATGTCATACAGAAAGACCCCTCTCTGATACCAAAAAAATGAAGAGACACTGGTTGTTTTTGCCGGAAGCAAATTGTGCAGCATCTTAGACCTCACCGGTGGGTGCTGTCAAGTGCCAAATACACCAACTGTGCTAGAGAGAGTTTTCCCTTTGTCACTAGAAATGGCTTCTGGCGTTGGGAGCTGCTGCCCTTGGCCTCAAGTTTGTTTTAGCAACATTCGTGTGGTTGATGGAATGCGATCTAGAGGGATTACATTGGAAGACTTTATTATTGTAATTTAACATCGTGATAGTCATTGCACCGGAGTTGCGAGCCATGAGCAATGTCTTCTTGGCCTAGTAGCAGATTGGCATAAACACAGTGGGTTGGCGACGGTCCAGAGAACGTAGAATAAAAAGCTGTTGGCTCGATGAGGTAGCGGGGGACAGGTATGGTATTGAGATAAACGTATTAATACGGTATGTATCTGGTGTGTGGCTTTTATTTTCACCCCCTGCTGTTCAAGCTCGCCATATGATTTAAGGCTAGTGCTTCAGCTCACCATAATTAGTTTGGCTTGATAGGACCCAATGGTAAATTGTTTCCTGGTATGATGTCAGCTTGATTTCTCACTGGGTTTGTCATAGATGGGCATGTTGGATGTCGTGTTTGTGTTACAGAAAGTTCAAGGTTATAACATAGGTTCTATCGATATTGGCTTAACCAAGGAATATGGATTACATACCGGGTTACAGGAACTTAGGCTAATTGGAATTATGGGTTCGTCAATTCAACCTAAAAGGAAGAATAACTTGATTACAATTATCTCCTGTTCTTATTGCGTTTGACTACTTATTAGTTAATACGGGTACGACCTTACACCAAAAACTTAATGAGAAATTGACTCACTTTCCAACAAAACTTAATTTTAAATTGGTTTGTGATTATAACTCTAACTCCAGTTATCTCCAATATCATCTAAAAAAAACGTGAACAAAGTATGGTTTTATCTACTTGTTTTGTTAGTTAGACTTACAAGCTTGAAAATCCAAGACTGTTACTTTTCTTAAAATATTTCATAAGTTCAGTTTTAGGAGGTGATTTTGTGTGAAATACATATATCAATATATTAACATACATAGTGTATTTTCTATTTTTAGGAAGTTTTTTTGTCTAACAAATCAAGAGTTATATGTTACATATACATATTTAAATGCTGTCAGATACCTGTAAAGTATTCATTACATTCCTTACTCATACTTGATGTTGTAAACTAAAAATGAAGTTCTCACATTTAATTTATTGTTTGATGGTGTAAAGGTGTAGCTACACTGCGTCGATTTTTTGCTGTTGATGTGTTTATACGATTGTTCGTGGATATGTTCAGGTGGCTACATAGGTCGAAGTAGTGTGGCAATGTACTAGAGCACATCAGTGAGCTGCAATTGAACTAGTCAATCATATGGTACATTTTTGCTATGAAATATGTTTAAAGGTTGTGAGTTGACATTCAAATGAGTTGTAAGTTTTGTCCTAGCTAGCTGGTTATATTTAAAGGAGTATCAGCCTAAGACTTGTAAAACTTGTTTATCCGATGCTCTACATCCAAAAATTTTAGCTAGGTAGAAAGAAAGAAAGTTTACAGGAGTGTATGTAGAGCTTATTAACGGCAGTCCTACATCTATTTAATCTCTAACTAACTTCCTAGTTTTTTTTAAACAACTTTCTATTCTATGTTTAAATACCCAATTCAACTTCCACTTTTTCTAAAACCACAGCATTTATCATAGTAATAATCGGAAAGCAGTCTACGAATTAATATTTGATAAATGACTTCAATGTTTTGTATATAAGAGAAAGTATTTTCTCTAAGCAGTATCAGTTTTCATTTTTACTTCATTGTTTCAAGCATTCATCGGCAATAACAAAATATGGCTAGCAATCTTTCTACAGCAAGTGAGTAAGTTATTTTATACTATCTTTTACAAGTTTGTTGCAGTTACATTTATAAGTTTATACAAATGTTTATATATGTACATAAATATATGTATATATATATATATATATATATATATATATATATATATATATATATATATATATATATATATATATATATATATATATATATATATATATATATATATATATATATATATATATATATATATATATATATATATATATATATATATATATATATATATATATATATATATATATATATATATATATATATATATATATATATATATATATATATATATATATATATATATATATATATATATATATATATATATATATATATATATATATATATATATATATATATATATATATATATATATATATATATATATATATATATATATATATATATATATATATATATATATATATATATATACATATATATATATATATATACATACATATATATACATATATATACATATATATATATACATATATATATATATATATATATATATATATATATATATATATATATATATATATATATATATATATATATATATATATATATATATATATATATATATATATACATATACATATATATAAGTAGTAATATATGAGCAGATCTCCCTACCAAGTGTTTTTTTGAGGATTACACTTTGGGGTTTAGGCAATGGGTTACGGCGTTGAATGAATTCGCCGAGTTTATATTGTATTTTACTCGAGGGGCATTTGATGCTTAGTTTAAACGGCCGAATTATGCAGTCGTGTTTTCTCAATACGGCACCAATTCGGCTGAATAAAGCAGTCACATTTTAGTCGAATTTCCAGCCGTAAGTGCGGCAACGGTTGCCGTAACTCCGACATAAAATTTGCCAGTCAACCATGACCACAAACAACAACGACCGCATGGCAGCCCACGGGGTAATGATTTTATGTATTTGTGATTGTGAACGCCACACAACCATGTAATAGTAGCGGTTGTTCTTGTCATTGCTTGATGAGAGACAGCGTGCCAATCAATCAAGTGATAACAATCCACTCACGATGTCAAGTGGTCATGGTCATCTCAATAATAAGGATAATAATAAATAACAACAACAGTTAAATTATTAATGATTATAATAAATATTATTGTTATTGTTTAAATTAATGTGTAAATAATTATTATTATTTATTGTGTAAATAATTGTTATTATTTATTGTAATTATAAAAATAATAATAAATAATAATAACACACTGCTGAGAAGAGGCCTGATCGTATAAACCAGGAGTGCTTTGCAGCCGAATCACAAAACCAACTCTCCGATTCGCCTCAACTCCTGCTGATTAAACCGGCCGGAGGTGCAGTCGGTTCTCAGCCAGATTCATAACATGACTGCCTATTGCGGCTGAAATTCGACCGTTTAAACTAAGTATGAGTGGCATTTGAGTGGCATTTAAGTGGCATTTGAGTTTTGATTATTTTTTTACTTATTTTGAACTTATATGGCACATAGATTTTTAATGTATGGCATTTGATTTTTTTGATAGTTTTAACATTGTATATAAATGAAAACGTAATAAGATTGTATGGTTATTGGAAGTTAAGATGTCGACAGAGGATGATGTTGAGATGAGACCGATGAATGAAGTTGATACTATTGATGGTACTGAACGTGATATGATAGATGTTTTACCGAGTATGAAGCGTAAAGCGTTGATAATTATGATAATTTTGGTATTTGTCGTAGGGCTTTCCACTTTTGGAGGTGTTACTGAGTTTAGTATGTATGAAGAAGCTATGGAAAAAATACAAAAAGCGAGAAACTCTCCTGTTGGAATCATAAATGAAACTACTGTTGATTGATGAACATCTTTTTATGATGAATGGGAAACCTGAAGATTATGACCCGAGGATGCGATCTCCTTTTACAGCAATGATTGCAGGACCAACTGGATCGGGAAAGACGCAAGCGATTTTTCGAATGATTGAAGCTAGTCAGACTATAGCACACCCTCCACCAACAGAGATTCACTACTGTTATGGAGCCTACCAAAAAGCCTTTGATGATGTATCAGGAGTGATTTTTCATGAAGGCATGATAGATATAACAGTGAGTTTTCCCAGAGATGGTAAAAATCGATGGCTGATAATTGATGATCTCATGGATGAAGTTTCTGGTAAAGCCGATGCTAATGCTTTGTATACAAAACATAGTCATCATTTGAACATAAGTGTGTTTTTTATTGTTCAGAATCCGTTTTTAAAAGAAAATTGTACAATTTCCTTGAATAGTCATTATTTTTTTCTTTTTAAAAACCCTAGAGATGCTTCTTCTATTTCCTATTTGGCTCGACAATGTTTTCCATCAAAAGTAAAATATGTACAAGAGGCTTTTGAAGATGCGACAAAGAAACCATACTCTTATTTACGAATAGATACGACTCAACAAACGAATGATCATCATAGACTATTGGGAAATTTTACATCAGTTCTCCCTATGATATTATATGTACCCAAGTAAAAGGATATAAATACAATTACTATTCGCTTCACCTCAATCATATTTTGTTATTCAACGACGCAACACGAAAGCGTTATAATGTCTAAAGCTTTGGAGAAAAAATTAACAAGAAATGCAGCTGTGTTGTTATCGCTCAACAATGCAACCTTTGCTATTCAAAAGTCTGTTATAGCCAAAGCCAAAAAGGAGTTTATTATGACTCAAATGGAATGCGCTAAAGCTATTATAAATGGAACGATACCATTGACATCATCTCAGTATAATGAGTTGCAGCGAAACGTGAAGGATATTAGCGCTTTAGTAAGAAAATCAACGTTAGATGATAAGAAAGCTGTATTGCAACAAGGAGGATTTTTAGGCGCTCTACTAGGACCTATCATCAGCAATATAGTTCCTGGGTTACTTAAAAGTGTGCTAGGTGGAGGGAGAAGATAAAGATGAAACTCTCAACACGAATGATGCGAAATAGAATGGCGATTTTAGCTCTGGATGATCTGAGTAAGAAAGGAAAAATCGCTATAGTCGAAAAGGCCAACTCAGATTTGTTTCAATCATTGATAGAAAGTGTTAAAAATATTATATTAGGTAATGTTCCTCTTGATTCTGAGCAGTTTATTGAGTTGCAGCGTTACAAGAAGGAACTACATAAACTTAGTGGTAGAGGGACAGTTGATGATAAGCGTAAAATTTTGATTCAGAGTGGTAGAGGGAATCTTTTGGATGCTATTATAAAACCTATTGTATCTGTTTTATCATCAATAAAAAGATGAATCGTCAGCCTTTAACATTCTCCAGACGTAATTTTATACTCACTGAAGATGAATACTATAGATTAACGGAAAGAAAGGATAATAAAACAGTGGTAAAGGAAGAGAAAACCAGACCTCCATTGTATTATAATCCTATGGAAGCTATAACAGTAAGAAATATGAAGCGAAAGCGAAATGATTTACTGGAAACGGCTTATGATTCTGACTTATCCTCATACGAAAAGTTAGATGAAAATGTTGAAAACCTACGTAGGTATTTGTCTGATGTCAAAAAGATTAAAAATAACCAAAACCAGACACAAAAGGATAGTTGGAATCTCATTAAGAAAAAAAGGATAGAGTCTACTTTTCCTTTGGCCAATAGCACAGTTATTGATAATAAACCTAATGTCTTTTCACCAAATTTTGATAAAGACAATGAGTTAGAATCAGTGAAAGTGGTTGATGATGATGATGATATTGGGATGGAATTAATAAAAGGAAGGTTGTTTGATACTGAAGACACAACCTTACTAGGAAGTACATTTCTTACTGATGGAGAAGATGAGCACGATAGTGAAAGCGAAAATTTAAAAGAGTTTGAAAAAAAAGCAGCTGATTTAACAACAAAAAAGAGTGATCAAACGATCGCTGTCAGAATGTTGAATAATCTGAGTAAAATTGGTAGATTCGACTCGGAGAAGAACAGACTGAAAATTGGAGAACATTGGTTGAATCCTAGGACTTCCAAAACTTTACTACGAGACGTTCTAACCGAATGAGGTAAAATAGAATCGGGAAATACCAATTACAGTAGATTTAAAAGCCCCTTAACTGATGAAGGAATCACAACTGTCAGAAAATCTCCGCATCAAACACGTAAGACTCAGAAGAAAAAGTTGGTCGTTCCCGGTACTAATTCATGGACATCGACAAGCTAAAAGAGTTGTATTACAATCCTGCATTACATACATCTCTACGAGGAGCTAGAGCTTTACTGAAAGCTCGTAGAAAACGAGAGGGAGAAAAAAGAATCCGTGAATGGTTGAGTGGTGAGGATGCCTACACGTTACATAAAAAAGTTGTAACCAAGTTTAAGCGACGCCCTACAATTGTAGCTGGAATAGGGGAACAGCTACAGGTAGATTTGATGGATGTTCGATCTCGAAGAGATGAAAATAATAATACAGCATTTTTACTGACTGCTATTGATTCTTTATCTAGAAAAGGTTGAGCTGTGCCGCTCATCAACAAATCAGGACCGGTAGTAGCAAGAGGATTGAGAAGAATACTAGAAGGGGAAAATTATAAAGCTTTACAATCTGATAAAGGTAAAGAGTTTGACAACGTCAATGTCAAGACTCTGCTGGCGGAAAAAAAATCAAGCGCTTTACAACCGAAAATGAAACGATAAAGGCATCAATGGTGGAGCGTTTTAACAGAACTTTAAAAGAGAAGATATATAGATATTTGACATATAAAGATGATGATAGATACATTAATGTTTTACCAGAAATGGTTAATGCATACAACAACACAATTCATGGTGCTATAGGTATGAGACCAAATGATGTGAATTTTCAAAATCAAGAACTTGTATGGAATCGTGTGTATGAAGGAGGTGAACATAGTTTAACTCAAGAAGCAAAACTAAAGATTGGGGATTATGTGAGAATAAGTAAGGCAAGAGGAGTGTTTGAAAGAGGATACACCCCGAATTGGACGATTGAGATTTTTATAATCACTGATGTACTTATTGATGAAAAACCTGTTGTATATAGGGTGAAAGATTTAGCTGAGGAGATGATTGATGGCACCTTTTACGAAAAAGAGTTGCAAAAAGTAAAAAACCCACGATTTTCAGAATTGAAAAGATACTGGGAAGAAGAATGAGAAGAGGTAAAAGACAGATTCTGGTTAAGTGGTTAGGTTATGGAGAAAAGTTCAATGAGTGGGTAGATGAATAGTTTATAAGGAAACAACACTTGATATAATCATCATACATTGGGAAAATGTCGATGCTGATAACTTTACCCTCAAACTCTAGTGGTGAAGAGTTTCCTGATAATAACAATTCCGAATTTACAGTGAGACTGTATAAATATTTGGTTATCAATGGCGGTAAATGGGAGGTAGCTCTGCTAGATATGACTTATTCTAATAATTGGAAAAATGTTACCGAAGGGAAAATATATCTAGAAAAGACTAATGTCTCTGGTAAAAGCAAAAAGTCCTTCATCCTAATCGTTAATGGAAGATATGATAGTATAGAGGAGTTGGAGGAGATTATACAAAAGAGAATGAATGAAATGGATTTAGACAAGAAATTCGCCATCTCCTACAACAAGATCACCAACACCGCTTTACTAACTAACCGTGATCCTGATACTGCCATAAGCTTTTCCAAAGATATAGCATATATTTTTGGATTTGAATCAAAAGCTACATACCCTCGTGGTAGATACAATAATATCACACCCCCTGATATAAATTCCGGCTTAACATCCCTGTATGTTTATTCCAACATTGTTGATAATAGAATGGTAGGAGATACGAATGTACCTTTATTGAGAGTAGTTCCAGTTCAAGGAAAGAAGAATAGTGTTGTGTATCAAGAATTTAAAAATCCTCACTATGTTGACGCTTCATCACTAAATAGTGATATGATTCAAGTACTTATAACGAGTGACGACGGTCAACGAATACCATTTGATGGTGGAAACGTTGTGTTGACGGTTCACTTTAGAGAGAAAACATTATAATGAGTTTGGTACGATACACCCCTGAGGATTCAAAAGATTTTTTTGATGAGTACTACAAGATGCAAGCTGGAAATGGAATTGGAGTGTATAGTGGACGACGAGTGATGCCTAATATGAGAGGAAATGGACTTGGTAGTATTTTTTCAAGTTTACTCAAATCTGCAGCACCAACGCTGAAAAGAGGAGCAATTAGCTTGGGGAAAAGAGCACTGACTGTAGGTGGAAATGTAGCGCGTGATGTCATCGATGGACAAAGTTTTGCAGCGTCAGCAAAGAAGAGGGAGATGGCAGAGTTGAATGATCTGGGGGGAGATGTGCTCAATGCAATCCGTCCAGATAGTATGAAAAGGAGAAAAACAAGAGGTGGAAAGAAGAGGAGAAGTGTTGGTAAACGTGGTATATTTTAATAGCTGTAGAATCTGGTATAAAGACAGCTGAGCTTGATATCTATATTCATTAAGCGGTAACGCTTCAAGCATTCATCACTCGCAAAAGATGGCTAGCCTAAATGGAACAACAGGTAATAAGTTGGAAGGTTCTTCCTACAACATAAATCCAACGTTGGATGTATTTGCTACGGAACCAACAAACATATCGGTAGAAAGATCGGAATATGTTGTCATCAGACCTGATAGGTTAGATCCTTATGGTAGTATTGAGTTAACCTTGTCAGGGAGCACTGAACATTACACAGATCTCTACAACTCATTTCTGCAAGTTGAAGCCACGGTTGTTCAAGATGATGGAGCCGATATTGATGGTAATGATAATGATGCAGCTGTGTGGATGGGGATTCAATGCATACATTATTCAGCGAGTTGAAAATGTCGATAGAAGGAACCACCGTTGAATACGCTAACAACTACGGTTTACGCTCCTACTTTTCACAACTACTCGAAAACAGTGCAGAAAGAAAGAAATATCAAGGTCAGATGGAAGGATGGTTGTATGATGATTCAACTAGCAAAGACGCTGCTGATCACAAAACCGCTGATAAGAAAAAGAGGAGAGCTCTAATCATAGGTGGAAAGACAATAGAATTAACTGGAAAACCTCATCTCGCATTATTTCAGCAAAAAAAACTACTAATTCCAGGGCCTAGTATGCAGCTGGAGTTTGAGCGCGCCTCCAGCAAACTAGCTTTGTTTGCTGCAGATGAGGTGCCTACCGGAGGAGCGAAGATTAGAATTGATAAATTTGAACTTCATCTTTGTAAAGTTAAGGTGAATCCTACAATACAAAACTCCCAACACAGTTTGGCGTTGGAAGGTCACAACTACATTTATCCAGTTGATCAAAAATGGATAAAACTATATGGAATTCGTGCTGGTGTTGCGCAGATCGACATCACTTTGGAAGAAAACAAACAAAAACCTAAACAAATTTATTTAGGTTTAGTTGATCACAACGCAATGAACGGACGTTTCGCCTTAAATCCATATAGAATGCAGCATGCTAGTGTTGATAGCATTGTATTGAGGGTTGGTGATTGCCCAATTGGAAGGAGATTTGAACCAAATTATGCTAGAGGAATTTTTGGAAGAGAATATCATCAGTTTCTACACGCTACCGGAACTTTGCTTGAAGTTGATAGTCTTGGTATTACGAAAGAACAATACCTTGATGGTACTACACTTTATGGATTTGATTTGACTGGTGATTTTCTTAAAGAAGGTTTTCACTCTATGAAAAATGTCACAACAAGTGTGGAAATTCGTTTTAGCGCTAACACGACTGATGGATTATCCCTGGTAGCATACTTTGTAAAAGACGGTGTGTTGGAGATGGATAGCATTCTTCAATTAACTATCGGAGGAGACGCAGTGCTTTAAACAGAAAGTTAGAGATGAATACCATACAAATTCGTTCGATCTTATCTTCAGACGTTTTATGTCAAAGCGTAGGGATTCATGTTGGAGCTACAGAACAGTTTTGGAAGCAAATTTGCAATTTTCCAACAGGATGTTTCGTATTCAACACCCATTATTCTCATCAACCAGGGGAGCATTGGTTGGCTGTGTACGCTAACGATTCAGAGGTAGATTTTTTTGACTCGTTTGGACGTTCTGTTTCCTTTTACCCAGATGTAAATGAAGTACTAAGTATTCACGGAGGATATGAAACAATACAAAGTAATGAAACACAACTACAAAGTTTTTTGTCAACTGTATGTGGCGATTATTGTGTATACTTTTGTTTACTGAGAAGTAGAGGGTGGAGTATGGATGAAATTGTTAGAAGTTTACGAGATATAGGAGATAGTGAGATGAGAGATCACTCAATACAGAGATTCATCATACAGACATATCCTAACTTCGAGTTCATTCAAGATAATACAGTAGAAGGGATAGATGGAGTACATATACAAGGAACTAATTTACTAAGTAAATTGTTAAAATAGATGATTATACTTGATTTTTATTTGTTATGATAAATAAAATGAATGAAATACAACTTATCTCATTATTTGCACTAAACACTACAGAACCTATAAAAACTATTATTTTGTAATGTTTCAAGCAAGAAATAAATAAGTTCTTCTCATTTTCTTCCTCAGGAGCGCTCTTTAGCTATATCTAAAAGACATAGTAACTAATGACTCTATCATACATAGTTATATGAATTAATTTCACAAAAAATACTTCGGAGCTTTTTTTTTAAAATAGATATGAAAACTTACCATCATAGAAGGCGAGTCACATCCTTTGTGTTATCGATTAAGACTTCGATGTACTGTTCTGGACAATTCTCTTTTTCATTTTCATCAAAGTAGGAGAGACAGCTGTGTTGCAGCAAAGTATCAAACAGTTCTGAGGTTTGAATGAAAGCTTGAAGAGCCGAGAGTAGAATGATATCATAGGAAATCATGTTGTTCGTATTTTGTCTTAGACCTTTGAATACGATTACACCATTTTTTTCAGCCACCACAGATGAAGCTATTTGAGCACGGATGCTAAGATCTCCAATCAATAGCTCTCCATTCACCATGCATCTGTAATTAGCCACTATAATATCGGCAGTCTTGTTCCAACGAGTATCACATTTTCTTAGCATTCCAGGATTCTCATAAGCTATAACACTTCCTGGCGGAAAATCGTGTAGGTGAGCAACAGTGAAATAAGCCTGTATTTGTCTCAAACTCTTGTTGTACAATGAGTTGAATGGATCGTTGATCTTTCGATTACACCCTTGAGATTCAGCAGTACGAAAAATCGCATCTCCTGTCTTTCCTTTGCCCATATAAATTAAAACAATTGGACGTGTTTGCTTAGCTTTATTAACAAGCAGTCCTATTTCGGTTGAAACATCCCTCTTCACCCGAGTTCTCTTTTTATCCTTTCGGTAGTTGTAAATGATGACACACTTTGATTCATCACGAAATTCAACAGACAACACCTCCATAACCGTTGGTACTGGTAGTTCGCAGATTTCCACGGGCTCTTCAAGTTTTTCTAGACTATCTGGAGAGAGAGAGTTTATTAACCCGGCGCTCTTGTAGGTGAGAGTGGTTAGTTCATTACTTCAAGCATCTTGAAAGGGTATTCTGACGTGACGAAAAAGCGTTTCGTCTCCAACAGCTGACAAAGCTGGTTTTTTGCACTTCAAGCCAGTTTCAATATCATCTTTTGTCAAATCAATGAAAGATCGTTTCCTCATCGATGTTCTTTTTGAAGACAGCTTGTTAGTAGGAGATGTGAATGAAGTAAAATCTTGTTGGGATTCTGGTTCATCAACCACCAATTGACTTTCTGCCACATCAAAGATAGGAGAAGGTGATGGGGAAAGGGTTTGCTGGGATCCTGCTTCTTCATTCATCGGTTGACTTCCTTTGTCTTGAGTATTCATTCTAAAAAAACAAAACATTTTGTTTAATTTTTCGTAATTAATTTTAAAAGATCATAAAGATCATAAACTTTCAGCTAGTAGTGTTAGCTAACAAAAAATAAATATTTTTACTCTTACCTTTATAAAGAAGATGAGCTCCTAGTTGTTGTAATGGAAGGTTTAGTAGATGTTGCTTCTCCGCTAGCCGTTGTAGAACTGGATGCTTTCTGTGTGAAAACAGTGGCTCTTAAATAGGTAAAGTTGCACTGATTAAATCCTATGAATCAACCTTTTTTCACGCGAATACAACCCAATACTCTCGCGGGAATAAATAATTTATTTTCACGCGAATGGAAACCGTTGCTTTCGCGGGAATAACAATTTTATTTTCAGACTAATACAAACCAATGCTTTCGCGGGAATAGATAATTTTGTTTCACGCGAATAGAAACCATTGCTTTTGCGGGAATAAACATTTTATTTTCACGCGAATACAAACCAATGTTTTCACAGGAATAAATAATTTATTTTCACGCGAATGGAAACCGTTGCTTTCGCGGGAATAAACATTTTTTTTCACGCGAATACAAACCAATGTTTTCGCGGGAAGAAATAATTTATTTTCACGCGAATGGAAACCGTAGCTTTCGCGGGAATAAACATTTTATTTTCACGAGAATACAAGCCAATGTTTTCGCGGGAATAAATAATTTATTTTCACGCGAATGGAAACCGTTGCTTTCGCGGGAATAAACATTTTATTTTCACACGAATACAAACCAATGTTTTCGCGGGAATAAATAATTTATTTTCACACGAATGGAAACCGTTGCTTTCGCGGGAATAAACATTTTATTTTCACGCGAATACAAACCAATGTTTTCGTGGGAATAAATAATTTATTTTCACGCGAATGGAAACCGTTGCTTTCGCGGGAATAAAAATTTTATTTTCACGCGAATACAAACCAATGCTTTCGCGGGAATATATAATTTATTTTCACGCGAATGGAAACCGTTGCTTTCGCGGGAATAAAAATTTTATTTTCACGCGAATACAAACCAATGCTTTTGCGGGAATATATAATTTATTTTCACGCGAATTGAAACCGTTGCTTTCGCGGGAATAAATTTTTTTCACGCGAATAAAACAGGAATAATTCACGCTAATAACACTATTCTGATAGAGTTTTTGCGTGAGTGTTTTTAATGGTTATAAGCTAAATGAGTAGGAGTGGCCTATACTATATAAGAACAGCTCTCTCTGCATAGAAATCATTCTCTCCAGCAATCAAACATCAACTACTACAGCTGATTTCATGAACTACTACAACTGATTTCATCAACTACTACAACTGATTTCATCAACTACTACAGCTGATTTCTTGGTGATAAGGTAAGAATTAATAGAAAAATTATTTAATAGAAGTTAAAATGTAATTATTTTACAACACTGTTTAATCATCCTATACTAATACTTAACATTTTATTTTAGTTCATTATGAGTTCAAAAAGATACACAATCAAAGACTACCTTCCAAAGATATATCATAGCTATATTAAAGAAAATGTTGAAGTACAGGAAAAGATTGGATATCGCTTGACATTACAAGCTATATTATTATGTATGACACAGCATTTGCTAACTGTAGCTTCTTTACATGGAGAACTTTCACCGGTACAATACCGACCATATACTACACATAAATACGTTGACAATCCAGTAGAAGTATTTAAGCATATGACTAAAAACAATTTTCAAACAGTTGTAAAAATGTCAAAAACTGTCAGTATTAATGATTACTTAAAGAAAATTCAAAAAAAAATGTGGAATAAAGAGCTCACTCAAAAATTGATTTCAATACAATGGACCACTGAATTATTATATCATTTTCAATCAGATATATGTAGATACATACAAACGGATGAAAATCTCTCATCATCAATTTTTTCATTTGAAATGATATTGGAACTATTTCAAGCTCACAATATTTAATATGTTCTCTTTGTGTAACCCTACTTATTATACAATAAATGTATATATATTCACACATTGTTTCATTTTTAATCAATGTATTTATTCAATGTAGATGTATCTCCTCTCTCCTCTCTCTCCTCTTTTCCTCTCTCCTGTCTCTCAAGATACCATGTAAACTCGAATTATGTCTAGAATTATCAAAAACTTAAATGCCATACATTCAAAATCTATATGCCAAATAAGTTCAAAATAAGTAAAAAAAATAATCATAACTCAAATGCCACTTAAATGCCACTCAAATGCCACTCAAATGCCCCTCAAGTAAAATTCAATATAAACTCGGCGAATTCATCCAACGTCGTAACCCATTGCCTCAACCCCCAGATCTAATCCACAAAAAAACACTTGGTAGGGAGATCTGCTCATATATTACTACTTATATATACTAAAAAGTAAAATAGTAAATAGTAAAAGATGTTAAAACTATTGGCTGACAACAAATTGTTTCATGTGCTAGAAAAAAGATGGAAAAAGAAAAGAAATCTAGGCACGATCATCAGGTCAGCTATCAACTGTAAAAATGGAGATGAAACAGGAAACAGTTAGTTCAGACCGAGAATATAGGTGCACAAGGATCGTTGTTTATTGTTAATAAGGTGGTAAGGGTGCACGGGCATCAAAAGTGGCTAAGGGCATAGACTTACGCCTGGCTGAGAGTAAATTTATTAGAGTGTCGGCAGGTGGTGACAACTTCACTCCTGCTGTTGAGGGAAGACAACTCTGGTTGAAAGATGATAAAGAATTTTTCAGCAGTAAAAAATGACATTTCTTATCTGTGTTAGAATACGCTCTGGCATGGGATAAAATTCTCCATTTGATGTTAAATTGGATGGGTGACTCTTTAAGTAACCTAATATGTTTGCTCAGCTGGGTGGAATTTCTTTTGCTGGCAGTATTAAAAGATGTGTTGTGGTTTCTATATCTAGTTTTAAATTTTCCTTTGGTTAGGCCAACATATGTTTCGACTCTATTGTTAGCTGTGACTATAGCTTGGTAAATGATACTTTTAATCTGGCAGTTGCCTTCGAGGGGACACTCAGCTCTATTTCTACAATTGCATTTATTGGTGGTGGTATTGTTAGTGTCGTTAGAGATTTTATTATTGTGCCCTTATATAATTGTTTTGATATTTGGTATGCAGTTATAACGGTGTTTTTGTTAAAAATATGACCCAAAGGATGGTTGCTGGGGAAACACTCTTCAACTGCTTTAAGAAACTTATGCCCGATGTTGGTGGACACGTTGAGGTCGAACTGTGGGTTGTACCAGGTGATTTTTCTTCACCTTTTTTGTTTAGTTTGCAAGGCGGTATGGGCGGGTTTATAAGAAAGGTTGTAGTTGTACCCGATTTTTTTTAAGGCGTTTTGATATAGAACTTTGGCATTGTCGCAGATCTTTTTGTCAGATGATAGTTCCAAAATAATAAAAGCAGTGGTTGATAAAAACAACACCAACTTGTGGAGAAACACTAGGTCGGTACTTCAATGGTTTAATAACACCAAACACAAAAGTGAGTCTTTTTTCATCTGTTTTGATGTAGTAGAGTTCGACCCATCCATGACTGAAGATATCCTGGATAAGGCTTTAATTTTTGCCTCTAAACACACTTCCATCTCCCAGGATGAAATTGACATCATTAAACACTCCAAAAAGTCCCTACTATTTAACAACAAGCAACCATGGACCAAAAAATCATCCAACAGTCAGTTTGACATCACCATGGGTAGCTTCGATGGATCTGAGACCTGTGAACTAGTCAGTTGTATGATTCTATCCCAACTAGCTAAACTGGACGGCAATTCCATCGGCCTTTACAGAGATGATGGCTTGGCTATATTTAATGAAACATCACGCAAGATAGAAATCATTAAAAAACACATCTGCAAGATCTTTAACAAATCCAAACTGGAAGGTCACCATCGAAGCTAATAGAAAAGTAGTGGAATTTTTAGATGTCACCCTAGACCTAAACACCGGCAAACATTGCCCATATAAAAAACCTAATAGCATCCCCCAATATGTCCACAAACTATCAAACCACCCAGTCTCCATCATTCGCAACATGCCTATAAGTATAAATAAAAGACTTTCCGAGTTATAATCTGGTATTTTCACGCGAATAATGTTTTTTTTAATCGCAAACACTTTTTGTTCTTTTCGCGAGCAAAATGCTGTGTTTAAGGATGAAAAGATAAATTTTTATCAGAAATCATCTTGTGTGTTCACGTGGAAATATTGTTCATCTATGTATATATGTCATGAAGGTTTTCACGCGAAAATACTTTATAATATTTAGCCTGTCGCTTGAATGAACGAACACTTTTTTACGCAAAAACCCAATCTTTTTGATTATGAAAAAAAACAATCTTTCGCGTGATAAAAAACAAAAACTTTTTGTGACAAGAAAAACATTATTAGCGTGAAAAACCTTCATACAATATACGGGTTTTCTCACGGAAAAAAAAAGTTTTCTTCCTAAAAATTGACAATCTTCGTGTGAAAATATTTCATAATATATATATCTTTACTGGGATATAAATAATGCTAATATTATAAAGATATTTTCATGCGACAAAACAATATTTTTTGAGTGAATAAAGTAATTATTTTTCTTGAAAAATCGGATATTTAATTAGGCCAATCAGTGTAATTTCGACAATATAGAAAGCACTGTTTAAACAGTAAAATCATTCACACCAACAACATTTGCATAACAACTACTACATCTACTTGAAGTGCTTGAAAACTCTCAGCAAATAGGTGAAAATTAACAATTAATTATTCAACGCATATTGGTAAAAATCAGCTAGTATGGCTATGACGTATCGTGAAGTTAAGTTTAGGTTTTTAAGTATTTATTCTTAAGAGCACTTGTTTAGTTTTTGTTTTAAGAACAACATTTTTTTACATTGAACAATCTATTCTCTATTCTCTTATTTTGTCTCCAGTTCAACTTCTCACTCAATACTATGAATATGGAAAAAGACCGCAAAACCCACTGCCTTCCAACATTCGAGCCATACTCTGATGATAAAGAAAACATACTGCCTGATTCATCTTTAACAAGGAAGAGACTAAAAAAAAACATGGGATTCCGATAGACATAAAACAATTGACCATGGATTGACTCTGAGAGATCCTTCTAATTCAAATATTTCCTGATCATCAAAAAAGCTGCTAGTATGCTCAACTCTTGCCATATCAATGAAAGAGTAATGATTGGGAAGTTTCAACCACTTCACCGTAATGCATTACCACCGTTTTTCGAGATAACTTACATTGAAACACCCACCAACTGAGGATGACTATAAAAACTTATGCATTATTCACTACAGTGTCAAAACATGTGGTCGCAGACGAAAAGTCAGATCTATGTTGAGAAATGAAGAATACGACAAATAAACTCCAGCAGGGCTCGATGTTCTAAGATTGGTGATCTTCATAGGATTCGATCAAGAAAAGCGTCCTATCTTTTATCCAATCAGATTTCCACCTAATATTTCCGTTGAGCAAGCTAAATAAGTAATTAGGATAATAAGCTAGAAAACACCTAGTCAGTTGATCAACAAGGTTCGTATCGCAACTCTTTCTCTCAGTTTTCTGTAGGTAGTGTAGTCAGCTTTGAATCTCCTCCAGTAACCCCTCATTTAACATTACCTAGTGGGGAAATGGTAATGAATGCTTTATTGGTGAACTACAGATGTTTGCAATATGAGGGTTTGATGATGGGGGTTCTATACATATCCGAAAAAAACAGGCTACTCAAGTAAAAGGAATTGGAACAGGATTTATTCTTTTACAAAATCTAGAAGTCAGTAACTTTGGTCATCTTTGTCATGCTATTGTCGCATTCACGCCGATGCAAGCAATTGAACTAGTTCTAAACATAACCGACAAACTCGGTGAGTCCGAACAGATGAGATACTTTACTCCAGATGAAATTGCCGAAAACAAGATCTTACTGCTTGCTTTAAGCAGAAAATGTGTCTTCTACGACTTTGAAAAAATCACAAGTAGGAGACAAAAGCTGTGTACAAATAAAATAAGACAGAAAATACAACTTGTTGAGTGATTTCGCTTTTCTATTTAGTACAATCTAACCATTGTAAATAATGCTGCAACTCAAGTTAGATGAAATTATTTATACACCTAGTAATTTTTTGTTTTGGATATGCAAAAATAAAACTGAACAGAGGAGATAAACAAAATACTCTGGTTTCATCAAAGATTCAGTAAAATACCCCATTATAATAACATAAAATCAGTTAATAAAAGGTGTTACTCAAACTCTTTACTAACAAATAAATATAATGCTCTCTATTGCAAATATTTTCCAAATACTGTGTTTCTTTATGTACATACATAATGATACCAATTGATGAGGAAAAATAGTAAACTATTTCTACGTGTCAATGTAAAATTAGCTAGAGTATTGTGAATAGTATATTATACAATACTATACTATATACTCTATGTACAATACGACTAAAATAATATTGGTAAAAAATCGACTCTTATGTTTATAAATACATAAAAATAGATGAAGAGTTATCTTCTGTACATACTTTCAAGCTTATGATAAAAGTATTCCAAAACTATCTATATACGAGTAACGCTAACAAAATGTAACAAACTAACAAACACGCTTTTGACAAAACTGTAAAACTATCCAAAAAAATTTATCAGAAATATTTTAGGGTATGCATTAGGTTTTTTTACCAATAGAGCTTACAGTAAAGCTATACAATAATACAACCGCTTCATTTCTATATAATAATCAGACAATACTCCAACGCCACAATCTAACATCACACCAATAAATACCAATAACCAATAAGTACCTAAACAGCTGGTGCACACAAAACGGCACCCAATGGACCAGGAAAACCTCCGGGATAACCTCTGGGATAACCTCCAGAACATCCAATGTATTAATCAACATTCAATATCATTGAATTAACATACATTCTAAACAACTGGTGCACACAAAAAGGTACCTCACAGGTTTTCATGGTAAATACTACATACTTTACCATTGAGAACCAGGAGAACCTTCTCCTTAGACTCCATGACAGAGATATGTTCCCTTATCACTAATGGGGTTCTAGCAACATTCTTTAGGGTAACAAGGGGTACGAGGTCAGGGGAACTGAGGGGGGGGGGGAGAGATCTGGGGTCACTAAGATTCACATGAATCCCCCAGATTACCCCCAGGCTATGTTATGGTCCCTCAAATATGGTGGCTATTTTATGCAAGCCCGAATGGTTGCCTACCGGCACATTAAATGCCTTTAACATCGCGTAGGCTTTCATGTCAAAGTTATTATGGATAATGCTGTTAAGCGTCTCTAACTCACAATCTGTGCTGTAGTCTTTAATGTTAATTATGTATAGGTGATGATATTTACATTCATCCTGCAGAAAAACTTATATCAATAGCGCAATCTTCCCAGCATGACTTTTCCAATAAATCTGCACAGTTTTCCTAACTGCTAAAATTTTTTTCTGTGATTCGTGATTTGGCACCAAATTCATGATGTCCAATTTTTTCTCTATCAGCTGAAAAATATTAGTCATCTGGAAATTTTATGCAATTTTCGTAAGACGGTTTACGACAGTAGGAAACCATTTCCTAGGTGAATTGTGTAATTTGCACTTTTGATTCACAGCGCATTAGCCTGGCAGTTCTCTGAAGCAGTTGAATTGATCAGCTTCATGGTAACAATTTACAACACACAACAATTGGTCATTAAGCAAACTTACTAAGACTGCTGTCAATCTCATAAGGTATTGTCTCATTTAACCACCTCCTTGGCTTCCGCGGATTTAGATAGGCTTTCCGCTTTGTCTGCTGTGATGAGTTGCCTTTAGCAGCCGCCTCCTACAATGCATACTGTTTATGTTTTATCATATTTTATAATTTCAAAATGAAAAAAACTTGTTTCTGTGAAAGTCTGTTAGAGCATGCTAACACTTGACTCTTTAAACAAGTTACCTCTGTGATAACAAGTTGGCAAAAAATTTTAACAGTAATACAAAAAAAAGTTAATGAAGATTTATTGAAAAAGCCAAAATTTCACGATTGTTGTCTGTCTCATTTTTCCGATCCACAAGTACAAACCTCCCTAATCCAACCAATATAGAACCAATGCAATGTCTGCATATCTTTAATTTATGGTAGGAAAACTTGATCAACAAAACTTTGCCAGAACGGACCGAGAAATACTGAGTTATGACATAAATTGAAAATAGTAGTATCTTCTTCAATGAGAACCACCATTTGGTGTTTTGTGACTTTTTTGTTGCATTTTTGCTTCAATTAGTCTTTCAGGAACATCTCGCACTTTGCTGAGGCTGCCACTGCAGCAAGGGTTTCACCAGCGCCAGTGATGTTCGAAGCGGGCAATGCAATAAGTTTTGTCTAAATGCAACATCATCACAAACCTTGCCAAAAACAATAAATACATGAGCACGAATATTTATTCCCGAAAATTTGTGTGAGATTGGAACACAGAAAACTGCATTGCAATCACAATCTCTATGAGACTGCTCCGATCTATACACTGTGAAAAAATTCACAATTTCTTGCGAAAATCAAAATTTTAGCAGTATGGCCTCATTGCTACAACAAAAGTCTGTGAAAACAACCGCTTATGAATCTATTTTTCTCCCAATAGACCGGTACAATAACTAAAAACATGAAGTCTGTCATATTAAAATAAGCTTCTGAGTTTTGCACTCAGCCTAAAAGGCATGATACGCATCCACAAATTTGATAAAAATCCTACAAAATTTCTGATGAGGATACACAAACTTCTAAAAACATCCAATTTTCTAACAACCAGATTGTCAACGTTTTGCGATGCACTTTTCTGCTATGTATAGTGAATCACTCAATTTGATTGATTGCAATAAAACAACGTCTAGAAGTTTTGTAGTAGTTTTGCACTATCTACTCAGACACAATGGGGTCACTCCAAACAACTTATCTAAAATATAAATGTAAGTCGGTTTTCACGATGTTAGCTTAAAACTCCGGCACTACAGAATCAATCTTAATACAAAACATATATTCAGAGTCGTCATTACATTCTCTAGGTTATAACACTCTTGAATTTTTATTTTGCTAGAGGATCGCAGCCATATTTCCAATAGAAACCTCAGTCTCATCAGTTGTGCCAAGTTATATCCGGGCATATTTTTCTGCCTTTCATGACATGTTCGGTTTATTTTGGTTATATTCCGACATGCTGCAGCCTTTTGATTGGTCAGCAGTGCTACAGCGAATCAAGTATTGATATCTGTGCGCCAAACAATTGTTTTGCTAGCTTTTTTCGGTCTTATAATTGCTTCTCCAAGACTCACCTATCAACTGTACTTGCCTTTTACATTCCAAAATTATCTCATTGCTTATGCCAGCCTGATAATGTTGTTTAGCAATTTTCTTGAAGCCCGTGGCTATAATATTAAAATGATTAATATAATGATAATAATAATATATAACAACAATAAATAAATAACTGTTAGTTTTAATAATAATCAAAATAATAACTAATAAACACCATCTCCTCCTGCATTGCTATTTTTATGCTTGAGTAACTGCTATTATTTTTATTGTTATCAGTTGTATTTTTTTTATCATTTTTATTATTATTTTTATTATTGTTTTATGGTTATCTTTTCGTTGTTTTCATTCCTTTTATTAATTATTATTTTTATGACTATATATAGAGTAATAATAAAAGTAATAATAATAATAAAATTAGTTCTTATTTATTTAGTAAAAGTAAAAATAACAAAAATATTAATTAGTAGTCATTGACTATCATTAATGTTATGATTATTACTGTTATTACTATTTCTATTAATGTTATTTTCATCATTGTTGTATTAAAGTAATTGTTTTTCTATTTTGTTTAAAAATCATTTTTAGTTAATAACACTGTGGTTGAATACTGCTCATTAATATTAGTACTGCTATATACTCTCATCTCTTCCATATCATTATATTGTGAGGGACGCTGGCACTCTTCGGTAAAGAGACGCCATATTGGTTACCTATTTACATAGCCATTACGAACATTTACATTTCTATTCACATTTATTCTCACTGTGCGTTCTATGCTTGCCAAACTGTGTAGTTCTATTGCCATTACCCAGGATACAGTTAAATAATTATTTCTATTATATTTTATTAACTTTTTCCACGTAATTATTATTCACTTGCGTTTTGGTGCTTCATGTAAGGCAAGGCGTGGCTTGACCAAGGTTTTTACCCAGGCGTGGTTTGTGTTAAAGTGACCCGCCTACTTTGTATATATATCTGTGTTGATACAATAAAAATGAGAGTCAGCCTAGATCTCAGAAGATTCTTACTCTCAAGAAGCAGCACAGCTAGAAGCAACATAACTACAAGCGCTGGTCGACTATTAGCAAGCACGAGGCTTGGCAGAAAGTAAGATTGGTTTGCCCTCTCACTGCGTATTCCCTCGCTACGGTGAGAAGTACCTGGTGCCCTACTAGTTCGACTCACACTGAAATCCAAACTGTGGAGTTCGAAACAAAACTAACACAACAATAATTCTAGTGTAATTATTGCCGGTCTCGACTGAGTCGAAATAGCCAAGTAGCAATTACCGCACCATTATTGTCAGTGGTCAAAGTTCGCAACAAACTATAAACTAAACAGTAATTCCTGCAGAATTATCGTACACAGCAAAGTTTGCAACAAACTTTAAACTAGACACTAATCACGGCGCAGATTGTTGTCGAACCTAGAGAGGTTCAGACGCAGCCAATAATTACCAAATAATTATTGCAACTGCCAGCACTTGCACTTCACCGAAGTCAGTTGTCCTTTTTGCATGACAAAAGTCAGTACAAGCTCTGTAACAACAATTCCAGAAATATTGCGCGCTGCATTAGCTAGAGGTGGCAAAGCATTCGGGAGGTGTAGGGGTGGCTACCACCCAGACAGTAAATTCCTGTATATTGGTGGCAGCAGTGGAATTGAAGCGCCCACAGCGGTCTCCCGAATCCGAAGGCTAAAGCAGACAGAATGTCGTACCGATGAAGAGCCGTTAGTACTGACCGAGAGGGGTCCTCAATGCAAATCATGGGACCGCGAACCGATATCCTGGAGCGGATGACGGTGACCAACTCTCGAGATAAATTCAGACTACCCACATTCGATGGGGAAGGAGACGTGCACTACTTCGTCCAACGCTTCGAAGAGGTAGCAGGGATGAGCAGGTGGACCCAAGAGGAAGCCACAGTTCACTTACGCCAGGGACTAATCGGAAAGGCAGAGCAATGTGGGTGAGGACCAACACAGCAAGCAATAGTGGAGGTACTAAGGGCCAGCATTCGGGAGGTATACAGGTGGCTACCACCCAGACAGTAAATATTGTACAATATTCCTCAATTTATGCACAAACAACTTTGATACCAACAAATATCATGAGCATTGAAACTTATGAACAAAAACCATAGTGTATCATAACAATAATAACAACAATGAATGATAGATACTGGTAATGCATAGAAAATAATGATAAACGCCGCAATAAAAAGAAAAGTAATCAAAAGGAACCCAATGTATCAGAGTTGTTCTCAATTTCTCTGGCTTTGTTCAGCAGTAGTACTTTTCTTATTGGTTTTTTGTACTTTTTAAAGTGGTTTACCATGACAAAAAATACCTATTAATTATGAGTAGGTCTACAACAGCAGCGCAAAGCGAGTCTAGGTTTAAAGACTTGCAATATTTTTCACTAACGGTTTTTAATTAATTTTCATTATTATTACTACTCCTGCATTTAATAATAATTAATCAACCTATCTCTCCACAACATTGGTAATAATCATCATAGTTGAAATATTGATGGTAGACGGTTGATAAAAGATACAAAATATTATACAAAATTATACGAAAATTGCATAAAAAGAGTGACAAAAATAGTCACATGTTGGAACTTAATTCGTAATTTGTGCAAAATTTGTACACAATTTGTTTATTTTAATGATATTTGACTTTACCTGCTGCTCAGCATGCCATGAAAAAGAGCTGGCTCAATTATTCCAAACAGCTTTTCTCCAACTCCACAAGGTTTACATAAATTCAGAGAAATTAAAAATGATTGTGAGTTTTTGTAACAATTGCATTGTAAATGCCACACTGTGAACAGTGCATGTTTAGCTGATTTACTTACACAGTTGATGCAGCATTCTAAAATACGTTTTTTGAAATATTGACCAATGGGTTGCACAGTCACTAAGCATATGTTTTGATATGAAAATTTGAAATACAAATACTTGAATATATACCAGATTCTTTGAGTTGGTATTTCACTAAATGCGCAACTACAGCAAAGACTTGAGATGAGTTTTTGGAAATATAATCCATGCTTTATGACAATGTCCTTTGGTGGAAGAATAAATTAAAAAAATTTTTTTACCCCCCTGGAATATCTAGACTCGAGCTATTACGAAAGAGTTGCACGCGCAACTCTTCAAAAAGAAAAGTCAATGTTTTTGCAAGTTGCTGTTATGGGTGGTGGTGTGCAATAGGGAGAGCAATGTGTTGCATGGAACAACCGTTACACTTCTGCAAATGTTGTGTAATTATGTTCAAAGATGCAATTATGTTATGAAGCAAGAGGGAAGTTGGCACACCCATGCGGCTAAAGATTTATAATTAGTGCGGACAAAAATTTTCCAAGAAATGTTAGATGCTCTGACAGCACATATCGTAAAATATATAACCAGTTACATAATGACTGAAACATGTAGACAAATTTTTGCCATCCTCAAGCCAACTGGCAAGTCAAAACTGTAGAAAAACTCTATAACACTAGCCCCTCTTGATCTCCCTAAGATCGGTTTCGCACTTTTTATGTTATCTCTACGGGCAACGGCGGATATTTCTACTAGTTCAATATAATTTGGAGTCACTCCGAATTGACTTTAAGAAACTTCACAGGGTTTTAGACCCAGAAACACAATGACAGAAGTTCACTTTAATATCATTTATTTCATAATCTATTTAGCAAGGTACACGGGTATTTAGCAAACCCCATCATACTTCTACCTCCCTGATCTCCAGCAATTCTTTTTATAGGAAGAGACCAGGAAGGTACACTCCCTGATCAGGGTGAGCCAATCTCACAAAGTATTACAATATAATAGCAAATAGTTGCAAACAATACAAAAATATATACAAAAGCAGTCAATGAGAGTAGTGCACACATGGTACATCATTTACTAAGTCCAGGGCTCATCCTCATTTAGCTTGGGTTCTATAACAGTGCTCTCATCTCCTTGCGTGGGTTCTCATTGGTTCTCATCACTCTGTAAAGTAGCCATTTATCACCGGGCTCACTCGGTGTGGCCGCCAATTATCTCATTATGACTCATGCAGATGACCATTTATCACAGGCTCACTCAATATAGCACGTATAGTAATCATTCATAATGAATGGATGATTTGCTTAACCTCTGACATTTAAGGGTGCCTCTAGTCAAGGGAAAGAGGTTCTTTTACACTCTTTCAGAGATAACAAGGGGAAGGGTAGGGGGGTTGAGGGGGGAAGAGGCTTGGGTCACTGGCTCTACACAAATCTCCCACATACTTCTCTCCATTAGTGACACTGTCTCTAATTAACTAATAAAACAAAGATTTGTGGTGTACCTCACAGGGGATAATATATTTTGGATAAGGAATACGGATAATTAATTGGTGGGCAACTAATTGTCTGCACATAGATTTTCCCTAGCTTCCATAACTAATTGATGGGGTGATGCAGCCTCAAGCTCTCCGACTTGATATGGCGTTCTGTTAAGGGTAATCCATCGATCCTGAGCCGGGGTAGAGCCGGGATAACTGGCTGAAGGTGGCAATGGCTTGGGAGGGTTTTTAAGATACTGGCTGTAACTAATCTTGGTGGTCGTTGGGGGAATGGTTAAGGTGGAGACCAGGGGAAGGGCAGTTGGGGGTGTCCTGAGTGGGGAAAGGGGGGGGGGGAACTCGTCTAAGTTGGGTGGGGGGGGGGGAGAAGACTCAACGGTGGTGAGAGCTGAGGAGTCACTGGCTGTAGCATTCTCAAGCACCCACTGGCCTTAGGCGCTTTTCATCTCACCAGACCGATTCTCTGAAATGACAACCCGCGGGTTAGTAGCTAGCAATTCTTCAGTACTCCCTAGCAAATGATCTTCTCTGGGACTGAAAGGTGGCTGATACTCAGCTAAGCTTGCTTCTAAAAGGAGGTTGCGGTCATGGCCTTCTAGTTGCAAGCAGGTACTCTGTGGTTCGGTGGTCATTCTACTTAATTAAGTCTGAAGGAGCTGTAGCCAATACGTTGACTGCTCAGTGCGCTGGTTGGCAGACAAAAGGGCAATGTTTTCTTGACTGGCTAGCTGCAAATTGGTGTGCTCCGCTTCTTGGGGGGATCTGGTGCAAGGCAGTATGAGAAAGGAGTGTTAACTTTGGCGGCTCCTGTGGTTTTTGGAAGTCAAAGTGGGAAGTTGGGCTTTGGCATGGAGGTAGGGGATATTCGGGCAATCAGTTTAAAACTAGGCCTGGGGGTTTGGGGTCCTCAGACTTGGTGGTGAATGTCTTTACTTCGGCTAATAATCGTAATTTCTCGCAGTATTGTTCTCTCCATACTGAGTCATGCTTTGCAGTCACCTGGTGGCACCAGGGTTCACCATATTGCTGGGGGGTCCCAAATTTTGCCTAGGGCATCCTGTAGGTGCTGGGGCTATGGTGGGGGGGAGTGTGACTAAGGGGGAGACAACTTCTGTGGTTGTTGAACGGCCTCTAGTTCGGCCATTCCTGGTCCGATTTGGACCATTTTTGCTAGAGGTGTTAGGGGGGGGGGGGGGTTGAGGGGGCTCTTCTCTAGGTTGCTGCGGACTAAGTTCTGCTCTTCTCTCAACTAATGGCGTTGGGGAGGAGGGAACGGACAAGGGAGGGTCTTGGGGGAAGAGTAGCTCCAGGAGGGGGAAGGGAGCGTCTTGGAGGGGTGGGGGGACATCTTTGTCTTCGAGGAGCAGTGACACGCATATTGGGGCGGTGGGCTGTTTCTAGGGCTGCAGGAGCTTGTTAATAGGGCTCCAGGCAGGCCTTATACGGCTTGAGTCAACTGCCATTCTGTACGGAGTACCGCCCATGACTATTAATCAGGTAAGTAGGATTACCATAGGCTTCTTCCACCAAGTAGGGTCTGCGAACTTCGGCTGAAGTTTTGGATTTTCGCCTTTCCGTTTCCTCCTATCCTCTAGCCACACTTCACTCCCAGCTTACAACAGAGAAGGCTCCTCACCTTCGTCACCCTCTATTTTTTTTTGCTCAGATCTGAGGGTCTCATGTACTTCTTCAAATCTCCCCTGTAGTGCTTGGGCGCACTCATGTACCGGTATGCACTCGGCGAGAGGAGGGTGATGAATCAACCAGTTGGGCAGGAGTAGTTCTCTATCAAGCATAAGAAAGTTAGGGGTCTCTCCTGTAGTGGAGTGGGGGGTAGCACGAAATGCTCTCATTAGCTGGAGAAAGATCATGTCCCATTCTTCTGGCCGCTCTTTTAGTAGGAGGGAACGAAGTGCATCTCCAGCACTTGGTTGTTGCGCTCCACAACTCAATTGGCTTGGGGGTGGTAGGAGGTAATCCGGGTATTTTTGACTCCCCAGAAGGTGCTCAACTCACGCATGAGACTGGATTCGAACTGAGCGCCTTGATCGGTATGCATTTGTTCAGGCAGTCCAAAATTGCAGAATACGTGTTTTTCGAATGCGGTGGCAACTACTGGGGCTGTAGCATCAGGGAGGGCATCTTGCCAGCGAGTGAAATGGTCTGCTAAAAGGAGAATCCAATTGTTACCACGGTCTTTCTCTGGAAGGGGGCCGACTAAATCTAAGGCCAACTTTTGCCACGGCTGGCCACCGTACATTTTCTGCCTAGTAGGGTTGGGTCTTGTTCCACCATGTTTGGCTCGCTGACACATCTCACAGCTGGTTATTGCTCAATGTACATCAGCAGTCATCCCCTGCCAATACCAAGTAAGGTTGAGCCTTTTTATAGTGCGTTGGATGCCTTGATGGGCAATGACGTGAGTTTCCCAGACTACCTTGTCTCTGAGACTGGGGAGGGGCATACAGCACATCAGTGTGACCTGCGTTGCCCGAATTCGTGTATCTCTAGGACGCGATCTGGTCGGAGTTGCTTGGAGGCAGCCACTTTTCCAGCTGCCGTAGGTCATTGCCGCCTAGCTCTAACTGGGAAGGATCAACGGGGAGTGAGTCTTGATAGCCTCGTATGTAACTGCCACTGGGTGACAGCCAGTCCTCTGGGCTTCAACCATGTCTGTGTCAGGGGGTAGGGGGCTGGAGCGAACGACAGCATCCACTTGGAGATTGGGTACAACGGGGTGGATCTACGGGGATTGGAAAGGGGGGGTAGGGGTGAGGGGTGAAGAGTACGAACAATTTCCCTTTTTGTGGGTCCGCCATATCTAGCCTCTATGTGTCCACATTGCTTGCAGTCTGGGGGACAACGCCTGCTGAGCCCATCAGCATTTCCATGCAGGTGTCCACTACGATGTTCAATTGTGAACTGGAACTCGGACAATGTCTCGAGCCATCGAGCTACTTGGCTGGACGTCTCCTTCCTTTTGCATAGCCACATGAAAGAGGCATGATCAGTCCTAGTCCAAATGGTTTGTCCGTAGAGGTAGGGTCCGAACTGTTTGGTGGCTTTAACCACTGCTAGTAACTCTTTCCGAGTGACGCAATAAGTACGTTTAGGGGGACTCAGGGTTTCACTATAATAGGCGACTATTCGCTCTTCACTGTTTTGTATCTGAGACAGGACAGCTCCAACGCCGTCGTCACTGGCATCGGTGTCTAGGATGTATCGACTGTGGGCATCGGGGTAGCCGAGGTTGGGGGTGGAGAGCTTTCCTGCTTTAAGCGGTACAAAAGCTTCTCTCTGAGGGCGGTTACACTCCCAGGGGACGTCTTTGCAGGTGAGTTTAGTCGTGGTTTGGCTTTGGTTGATAATCAGGGTAGGTACTGCCGGTAATATCCGACGGTACTGAGGTATGCCTGTAACTCTTTCAGGCAGGTAGGATGGGACAGTCTCGGATGGCTCCTATTTTTTCAGGATCTGTAGATACACCATTCTCACTAATTAGGTGGCCCAGGTATCAAACTTGTGATTGCAAGAACTCAGACTTGCTTGGTTTCAGCTTGAGATTGGCTGCCTTTAGCCGTTGTAGTACTTCGGCTAGCCAGTGGAGATGGGTGTGGAAATCAGGGCCGATACAATAATATCATCCAGGTACAAGAGGAGTGATTTCCAATGGAGACCATCGAGTACCCGTTCCATAAGCCTCTGGAAGGTGGCGGGGCAGAAGTCAACCCAAATGGAAGGACATTCCATTTGTACAGGCCAGACCCAGTAGAGAAAGCGGACTTGTGGCTAGCATCAGTATTTAGGGGAACCTGTCAGTATCCAGTGATCAAGTCGGGTGTACTGAAGTAGCGGCTGCCTGACAGGACGTCCAAGCTCTCGTCTATCCGGGGAAGGAGATAAGCGTCTTGCTTTGTCACCACGTTCAAATGCCGGTAATCAATTCAGAAGTGCCAGGTGCCGTCCTTTGTTTTTACTAACACCACTGGGGAGCTTCAGGCACCAGTACTGGGTTCTATCAACCCTTTTTCGAGCAGTTTGGTTACTTTTTCTTCCACTTCTTTCTCTTTGTGGGGCTTAGTCGGTGAGGGTAATGCCTGATAGGCTAAGTTCCCGGTTTCAGGGGATACTGTGCTCCACGAGGACTGTGAGTCCGATATTGTGATGTCCCTTGCTAAACACTGACTCGTAGGAGTGTAGGAGTTGGACTAGCTGGAATGCTTCTTGTGGGGTGTGACAGCTGTCTAGAGCTTGCAGATATAACTCCTGCAAGTGTTCTGGCACAGGGGAGGGTAGGGGGAAGGGGGCAGGGGGTAGGTTCGCATTCTCTTGTAGGTAGCTCAATGTCGTTGGTGAGTACATCAGTGTACTTGCTGATGCTCTTCCCAGCCTTGAGGTCAAGTGGTTGATTAGTGGGGTTGAGGCAGCGCACCAATAGGTTGTGTTTGGCATTTGGGGTGTTGAGACTGGCTGCCAAGGGCGGGGAGTCCAGAGTACCTTCCACGATACCAAAGGGAAGGTGATCGGGGTTGCGACTTTGCACAGTAATTTCATCTCTGTGCGTGGGGGGAGGTGGGTGTATCTTATCACTTGTACACCTGTAGTGAGCATCCTACCTTGTTGATCAGTGCATGCAAGTTCCTGACCGTTAATTACAATGATCAATTGATCAAACTTCATGTGGCACTGCTGAGAGGTGAGGAAGGCATTCCCAGGATGGCATCTTCATTTATCTGTCCCACCACAATGGTGGCTTCTGTCTTAAAGTCTCGAAGATGAGTGGGCAAGTGGATCGTGCCAAAGAAGGTAATATGCAATTCTTCTGCTAGGATACCGTGCGAGTCTTCTTCTTGGAGGGAGTTTTTAGTGGCAGGAGACAACCGGTTGAATAGATGTTGTGACAACAAATTAGTGTTGTACCCGGTGTCGATGAGCACTGAAGCTGGCTTTCCTTCTATTCGGCCTGGGAGGAAATAACTTGCCTGGTACGGGTGCTCTGGTGGGGGTATAACAGGGTGGCTGGCTTGACAGCTGAGGGCCTAGGGGTAAGAAAGTGTTGTTCTTGAGGGCAAAAGGGCCGTTCATCTGTTGGCAGTGTTGAGTGACGATGAGGTATGCTTCGTGGAGCTTCCTCCATGGGGTAGTGTACTTCGTGACCATGACTGGCTTGAAAAGTGGTTTGTTGCCTATGAGGACAGGGGGAGTATGCAGTGTGCAGTGGCATACGACAACAAACTGGCAAAGTCTGACTGCTGATGTGCGGTGTAGCCGGGTTAAACTCGAAGTCTTCCAACTCTTGAAAAGGGTGTATCTGTTGGTGGTGGGTAGCTGCCAGGGCCCTGGCATCTGTATAACTGGTTGTCTTTCTTTTCTGGGAGGCACGGTTGGTACCACAGGGTTGTGGCGTTCCAACTCTGCTACTTTTTTCTATAGTTCCGGGGTGCCCGGGGGCAGTTAGGGGCCGGTCTTCCTACTGCGGGCGACGCCCGTTTTTTTACTGCTGGGGGGAGCCGCGGTAGATGGCCAGGGTTTAACGGGAAAGCTCCTTTGGGCGTGACCAATGGCACCGCAACCCCAGCACTGGAGGGAAGGTGACGGGGTGTAGGGGTATGGGGAAGTGGCAGCAAAGGAGGGTTTTGGTTGATGGTACATTTTCTGCAGTTCTTCTGATTTGAGTTTGACAGCCTCTGTCAGCATCTGCATGTTTTTTAACAACAAGGAGAAAGTGTCTTCGGGTATGATGGCTGCCTGGTGGATCTGGCTTTGGGGGGGGGGGGGTGATGAGTGAAAGTCCACTGTTGGGGAGAGCGACTCTTTGTCCTCATTTTCTACCAATCTCACTCTGGAAGGTTTCTCCTCAAAACCAGTTTTTATCTGTAGGTATTCATTCCCCGCTCGAACAGCTCCTTCAACATCGTGGGGTAAAACCGCCAGCAAGTGTCTTTGCAGGTAAGCGTGGCCTACGGTACTGGCAAAAAAGTTTCCAAAACCATCCGATCTACTTTTCTGGGAGGGAGGTCGGCGTATGCAACACGGAACAGCTTCTCTACCTCGTTAGCATGTTGCTGGAGTGAGGTTTCGGGAGTGCGCCGTAGCACTATCAGCTTTGCATGTGTTTCCTTACGGGTCAGTCCAAATCGTGCGCGTAAGGCGGAGAAAATGTCATCTACATGAGAGGGCGACAACATTCAAGGGCATCGTCTCTCAATGCTTCTCTGAGGTGCATCAATGCAGTGGCTTGGCACCAGTCATTGGCATCTGCTACCTCAATAAATCGAGTAATAGAGTACTCGACGTCCCCGGTGCCGTCATACTTGGGGGCTTTAAAAGGTGTCTGTGTTGGCCTTTGGGGGGGTTGCATCAAACTCTGCCGGGCTTCAGTCAGCTGCTCTAGAGCTACCGTTGGTTGAGTTCCTACGGGGTTCCTGCCAGCACTCATAGCTCTTTGGTTGGCCTTTCTTGGTCAATGGCAAGCTATGGGGTATGGAGAGGTTGATCTGGCAAGGAGTAAGTGGTGTATGGGGTTATCCGGGGCTGGATAGCTGCTGGGAGGGGGAGGGGGTACTATACAGGGTGCTAGTGGCACCAAAGAAGTCCTTTAGTAAAGGAAAAACAATAGACCAGGTTATACTGGCACTGTATAACTTCGGGGTAGGGGGAAGGGGATTGATACGGAGTGATACAGGCAATGTATAGCTTCGGGGTAGGGGGGATGGAGTGGATACATAGTGACACAGGCACTGTATAGCTTTCAAGTAGATACAGGGTGATACATGCACTGTATAACTTCGGGGCAGGGGGAAGGGAATGGATACGGAGTGATCAGGGTGATATAGGCACTGTGTAACTTTGGGGTAGGGGGGAATAGACACAGGGTGATACAGGCACTGTATAGCTTAGGAGTAGATACGGGGGTGATACAGGCAATGTATAGCTTCAACTTCTTTCTTCTCTCTCTCCGCTGTGTGTTCTTGTTTGCTTTTATCCCACCACTGCCACCAACATAGTAGTTTTGCACCATCTACTCAGACACCACGGGGTCACTCCAAGCAAATTCTTCCATATAATTTGGGGTCACTCCGAATTGACTTTCATAACCTTCACGGGGTCCTAGACCCAGAGCTGTGGCCAAATCACTGTGATTCGAATATCTCTAGACAAGTAGAGCCGTCTGTCTGTCAAGACAGCTTGCTGTCAGAACGGCCTTGCTAGTGTCTGCCCATCAAAATTCCTGCTGCAGGGGGAGCACTGTCTGGCTAGTGTCTGCCAGGCAAGTCTGCTTTCTGTCTGCTACTCGTCGGACAACACTAGTTGTTACCAGACCTAAGCGGTCGTCAGAGCTGGTTGTTCTTAGAGCAGTAGAGCTGTCTGTCGTGAGGTTCAAGTAATAAGCTTGATTGAGTGTGAGCTGTATTGTATTCTTAGCAGAATAAATCAGTTGAGTTTCCTCCGTACACTGACTCGTGAGGAGCTCAGCGTTTGTATTTATGTAAAAGACGTGGTGTTAAAATGTAGCCTCAAATTATCATAATAATAATAATAAAAATTCGGTAACATAAGAATATAAGTTCGGCATCGAGGTTACGAACACTGAGTTGTTGGTAGCAACGCATATAATGTGGATGCAGTGATAGATAAATGTGATAAATGGAATTGTTAATGTGAATGTTCAAATCGTTGTAGGTTGCACAGGAACTGGCCGCAATTTTTCCTGTACAATAGGTTGGATTTTTTATATCTGAACAAAGAAGACTACTTTTCTTGTTGTTAAATTTCTTTTGAATGAATTATAATTATTAGTAGCTATTAATAAATATTATTATTATGAAATTCAATGAAGTGAGGTATTGTGCTGTACTGTATTATCATGACTACTACTGCGTTGGTTGCTGTAGATGATACATAAAAACAAACAAAAAGTAACAATCATTAGTTGTTACTACCTATAAATGATAAAGATAATATCATTAAAAAGTAGTTGGTCTGCTTGTGGTAAGAAGAGCAATAATAAATATTAATTATTATATTTATAATAAAATTTAAAGCGTATAGTTTATTAATTTATAACTTCACACTAATAGGTAGCCTATTGTTTTAGTGGTAGTAATGGTCAATTTTTAATATTGCTTATTAATATTAATATTATACTTACTATCTACTCATTTGCAGCAATTATTTATTATTAACTGCAACAAACAAGTGTCAAAAAATGATGAATGTCCCACATTTATTAGATACTGCTATTAGCATTATAATTTTTAAAGAATTCTAATAACACGCAATAAATGTTCTATTACTTTGAGATTCAATATTATTTTTTTGTTGTCACTTCTCAATATTATTTTGCAGTAACTTTTTAGTTACATTTAGCCTCCATGTAATTTCCTCCCTCCCTAAAAGCAAATACTGTAGAGATCTCTGAGCACATTGTGTATATACTGAAATGGAGCTCTAACTGTTATTAGTAATGATAATAATGCGTTTGATAGTGCTTTATCCTAGACTTTGTCATATTGTAATGGAAATGCACAGTGTGACATTCACCACAGCCAGCCTTGCATCTATTTGTTCAACTTATTTAATCAACTACTATCTGTATGACTCATCCGCTTGAGCACTAACGGCTGTGCAGTGCAATATAGTTGGCTTTGAGCCAACAAACCAGACATTCCCGCCTTTTAGTTCTATCTAGTATTGACATGTGATACATGAAGTCTTGTTTACCATTTTATTAACCAATCAGATAATTATATACTCTTGTGATTTTGCCACTCATATTTAAACCATGGGTATAATGGTTTGTTTTTATAGCTGTTATAGGCTAATGAAAATGTCAGCTATCTAAATCTTACAAGTATAATTGTATTTTATGTGTAGAACAATGAGAAATTTATCCATATTTATTGGCAATATTTACTTCATTGAAAAACGGAGTTGCTCTACAGCGCCATTAAAATGCTAGAAATGTGACGTCATTGATAAAATAAGCTTTCGCGAATCTAAGTAGGAAATGTTACTTTTATAAAAAAGGTGCCTGTATTAATCTGAAGATATTTCAGTTTTTATTGGGTTCTGTGACATCCCACCCAACCCAGTCAAATAAAACATATTGATAATTCATTTCAACACCTGCTAAGAAACTTACTCCCATGGATTTTGTCAAATTTATCATCAAAAAGTGTATAAAATATAAAACAATTCCATCGGACCTTTTGTTAGCAAGATTCTGATTGGCTGAAATTGTTGTTGACTTTAGCACCAGATATTCTAGTATTTCTAGTAGACCTACAATAAAAATTTTTATATCATCGTGTAGAGCAGAATCTCCTCTATTTTCTGGTCTTTATTTGAGGTAAAACTGCCAGTCTAGACAAAAACCGCTCCATGAGAACCGCACCCCGTTCCTTGTCGGGCAAGAAATAATTTTTCTTGCTGAGATAGTTTGAAATAATATTTTTTGCAGAGAACCTCCACGGATGAGATTTGTTCTGATAAATGGTTAGATTATATTTGTTTAGGCATGCTGGAATTGTTTAGAAGTGGAAATGACGGGTAGTATGCTAGAAATTAATTATTTGGATGACGACGATATGTTGACTAGTAATTTTTTATTATTTTTCATTTTTTTTTTCAAAGTGTTTATTATTATGGTTCTTTATATCAGAAGATAGCGCTTGAAATTCCCTATTCAGTGGTATAAAAAGTCAGGTGCTAGCTTGAATAGAAAAAAAAAATTAATATTATTCTTTGAAAAAATGTCCGGGATTTAGGCAAAAACAAGGCCAACTTTGATTGACGTGTTATGGCTAATGTGGTGGCCCATTAATTCTTCAAAAATAACTACATGCATCAGAATTGAATTTTCTTTCTATCTGTTGCCTCAGTTTTTTGTTTGGAGCTTTACTTTTGGTGTTTTTTCAAAGCAAAAATGTCAATTTTCAAAAATTCTTTCGTCTGATTAATGAAACGCGCAACCTAATTGGCTAACAATTTTATACTATCCGATAACTTCAGTGTGTAAGAAAAGGTCTATAAATCTTAGACTATCACAATTTTTTTATTAATGACATCACATATCTTGGAGTTGTCCCAGCAAGTGTGTTTTTGGGTGTCTCAAAATTTAGCTGAATTATTTTGTTTTTTTTAGCATGTTCATGGGATATTTATAATATATAAAGCTAATAAAGCTTAATTATAAGGTTACATCAGCCTATAACTGCTGTAAAAAGCAACCATTATACCCATGGTTTAAGGGCTTGCATGCAGCCCAGCCAGGCAGTAATTGATTATGTAGCAGTAGCGCTGAATATTGTAAGCGACTGTATAGTACTCTTGTGTGCTTTGCGTTGGCAAGACAAACTGAGGAGGATTCGTACACTATAGAGAAGTTTCCCACAAGCCAGGAAGACGCTTGGACACTCATAAGAATCTGTGCCAGTTTAGGACCACCCCTTGAAGACACTCACTTATCAGTACAGGAAACTAACAGTATTAAGGAGACATTATTACTTATTACTACTTTGCAATCATCTTTCTAGCAATTTTGTGCATTTTAGGAGAGTGTAGAAAAAAGTTTGTGTTCACCCTCTCAACTACTTGAGATTAGTTTGGCCGGTAGCCAACCTCCATTGTTACTGCAGTTAAGCAGTGTTATATCTTGTCCAGCACGGAGAGATATTAGATAACCTTGCACTCTGTAGCCACGCTACCACAAGAGCACAGAGTAGGCATAAACACAACCAGTTCTCGCAGTACCAGTGATAGTCTCTTGCACCTAGCGCAGAAAACTGTTACAATATTATGTGCCACCCACAGGCTTTGAAGTCCCAGCTAGTGTAAATAAAGTACTCATTTCAGTTGTCTATTTGGCTCAACTATCAAATGTGCGATTTGATTAATGATTCGCAAATATTTGCAAATACTTGAAATCTCAGAAAAATCTGATTTGGTTTGATTCAAATCATAAATTTTACAAAAGTACTGAGATTTGATTCGATTCAAATCAATTACATTCTGATTTGGTTTGATTCAAATCATAATTTTCACAAAAGTACTGAGATTTGATTCGATTCAAATCAATTACATTCTGATTTGGTCTGATTCGAATCACCAATTTTGTGATCCATCCACAACTCTGCCTAGACCCAGACACACGATGACAGAAGTTCAATTTAATATTGTAATGGATTTCAACATAGGTGGCTTCTCATTGATTGATGCTATGCTAGCCAGTGTATGTCTGCACAATGCATTAGCCGCAGACACCTAAAAAGATAGACTCAGCTACACCTGACTGCCCTCAGCACTGAGATGCATGCATGCCGCAGTAGAGAGAAGGTCAAGAAACTCAAGCAGGGGATTTCCCGCTTTACTAAAGATTAGGACTGGCGCGTTATTGTTGTTTCCTATTGTATATATATATATGTTTTCATTGCGCCTGTTTGTCTGCTTATTTTTCTATGACCTGATTATTATCATAGACCAATCCTCTTGTATTATATTTGGATTGCTTGTTTGCATATCAAAGTGCATAACTTTGTTGACATGTGGCCCAGTGGGAAGATTGGATTGTGCGCTTACAAAGAGAGGAACTCTGAGTAAGCTTTTGTCTCTTGAAGCAATAAAACGTTAATTATTATAACCCGGTGTATTCAGTTGGCACGTAGCCAAGTATTGCTAGTATTCTTGTACAAGGCACAACACGGAGCTTATTGACTCAGAGCTCATTTATAAATAGAGCCAATACTACTGAACTAGTAGTGCTCTACAGCAATCATTGTTATATTGCTAACCAAGTACACTTCTCTAGTAGCTGTTAGGTGAAGGTGCGGCAAAATCCTTTACTTTGGTGGCAGCGGTGGGATTGTCAAAATCCTTTACAATATTATTTATTTCATAATCTATTCGGCAAGGTACAAGGGTATTTAGCAAACTCCACTAGACTTCTACCTCCCTGATCTCCAGCAATTCATTTTATAGGAAGAGACCAGGAAGGAGCACTCCCTTATTAGGGTAAACCAATATCACAAGTTATTACAATATAATAGCAAATAGTTGCAAACAATACCAAAATATATACATAGGCAATCAATGAGAGCAGTGCACAAATGGTACATCATTTACTAAGTCCAGGGCTCCTCCTCTTTTAGCTTGGGTTCTGCTCCAGTGCTCTCATCTCCTTGTGTGGCTTTAGCAAGCTCCGATGTTTAGCATCAGCTCAGGCTTCTCATTGGTGGCCATTTATCACAGGGTCACTCGGTATAGCAGCCAATTATCTCATAATGACTCATGCAGATGACCATTTATCACAGGCTCACTCTATATATCATGTATAGTAATCATTCATAATAGGCATTTTCGGATCGAGAACGTTCATTCCAAAATGGGCGAAATTTTCGTTTTTCGGCGAGGACAAAACCTGTTTTTTGGAACTCTATGCTGAACGGTGGTTTTACCGTTCGGGGGGTCGTCCACCCTATGACGTTCTTGATCCGAATGCGTAGAGTTCTCCTATGATAAATATTTTTGCAAATAATGAGCCCTTTTACGTTAGTTACAATAACAAGACAAGAGTGATGAGGCCTCAAGTTTCATTTCTAACAATAATAATAAAATGAATAATAACAAGTCTTGAAGCATGTTGATGTTGAAATTATTTTTGGACACATTTTACTGAGGATGGTGAATTAAAATAAAATTGTAATAAATAATTATAATATAAGAAAAATGTATGATAATCATTATTAATATTACTGTTATTCAAATGATATCATCATTAATATTATTATAAGTTCTTATAGTTTTTTTAATTATTTTATTATACTTTAGTTAGTAAAAAAAAACGATTGTTCAAATAGCCAAACATCACCAACCAACTGATAATAAGCATTGTTAAAAATGAAAAATAATAATTAGTAAAACACATAAGTAACTGGTAATAATTATCCAAACTATTATTTACTTTTTTATAATATATAACCAAAAAGCTGTCACCTCAGCAGGATGCGTCTTTTACTATTCACTGCGACACTAGAAAAAAAGAAGAAGATAACTCCGATGAAGTGAACTTTTGATTTTGAACGTTCATGCATAGAAATTATGCCAGGAACGAACGTCAAAATTGCATTCGGAAGCGCTTTCCCGTGCCAATTTTTTCAAGGCATGGACGTTCTTGATCCGAAAATGCCTAATGAATGGATGATTTACCTAACTTCTGAAATTTAGGGGTGCGTCTAGTCAAGGGGAAGGGGTTCCTTTACACTCTTTCAGAGGTGACAAGGGGGCAGGGTAGAGGGGGTGAGGGGGGGAAGGGGCTGGGGCCACTGACTCTACACAACTATCCCACAGTTTATGAGTTGGTAATTCTTTTTTGATGGTACATATGCTAAAGAAATTGGTCAGCCTTTTGTGAGTAGCGTCCATAAACCAAATGCTATTTCCACATCAGTCGACTCATATTATCTATTTTTTCGGCAATTTTAATTATAGTATTAGATTTCAACAATAAGAACATTTATTTTTTGCAGGCTTGGTGACAGTACACACATAACATTGATGTATTTATTGTTAAAGACATTATTCATTATAATATTTAATGGCGAGAGGTGTGTAGTGGATTTTACTAATCACCACAATTAACCACTACCTTGCAAAGGTCTCCTTGATGATTGCTACCAACAGGCATGCTTCTGATATATTTAATAGGAAAATTCTATTGTAGTTACTTTATTACTTTGAATAAGTAATAAAGACATATTTAACCATACCGGCACAGGGTACTTGTTACCCCTACTCTTGGTAGCTAGCCCGGCCAGCATCAAGATGGCCAGCATAGCGTGAGGGAGCAAAGGTGGCCTAAGAACCTTTAGGGCTCACACCTAGGAGCTTACTATCCTCAAAAGTTGGAATGGTTGGAACATAAGCTGTAACAGACTAGAAACTAAAGAACGGGGAGATACTAAACTGCTACTGGTCAAGACAGCTACAGACTTTGTCCATCATTTCTGGGCAGCAGTGCTCTTTGATATATATATATTCATTTATGATCGGGCAATATTACTATACATGTTAATATTGGCTAACTATTGTGAATTCTATGTGATTCGAGTTTTTGACAATTTAGGCCAAACACTTCCTGTCACTTCCTGTGACTGTGCCTATAAAAGGCAACGCTTTGCTTTAACTCTTCGCATTACAAGTTTTACGCTGTCTTGTGTTACAGCTCTTTTATTACATGTTATTGTGTGCCACATTTTAATTCTGTAAAGGATTAAATGCCTAAAGCACTCAAAGCTACAGAGTGTATGCCTGAGCCGCGGGCTCACCCTAGTCATTAATGTTGGCAGACTTCTTTGCAACCAGTTGTCTGTGCCATCCCGGCACGGAGTCACCTCTGGGAGAGGTTAACTGCAAGTTGTCAGGTCTTGAGAGGCTGACTGTCTAGTTGTGCCTGCAGACAAGTTTTTTTACGGTGACAACGCCTAGCGGAAAGTAGTAGGACGTAAAATTCAGCTTTAGTAATAATTGATAAAGAACAACTGCTACATTTATGTGGCGATAAACTGTAAGCGCTTTGCAGTTCCTGTGAGACGCTGAAACCGGAGCACATTTCATTTCTGCTATTGACTTCCGAAATTGTCTAATCTTGAAACATATCTGCTATTCCGTATTAGAAAATTTATTTTATGTTTGTTTTTGTGCGGCTGTTTCCCTCGCAATTATCCAAGACAATTTGAGTTGCTTAAGAGGTGAGAACTAGTTAACTCAAGGTTAACAAACCAAAGTTATTTGGAGCTTAGGTTAAATGAAAAATCAAAAGCCTAAACACCCATGCCAACAAAAATAAGCAGTGCCGTAATCGTATGCCCAATGCACAAACCTCCATCATCTTCATGTACTCATCTTTATGGTGTACCATGTCCATGTCCACCAGAACTGTTTCATCATCTTGAATTAAGTCGAAGATTTTAGCTGGAACGTAAAAATACATCACTTGACCATGTTATCAGTTAGTTTAAGTCTCCTAAATATTCTGAGGTTATTCTTGATAAACTGAAGTCAGTGTTATGATAGGCTTGAAAAAAAATTAAATACATCATTTTCACTGTGGAAATAGCCTAAACAAATCACCAGCTGAATTTTGTTGATATGCACGGTTTTCTATGACCAAAAGTAAACTAGGCCAGATATAAAAAAACTTTGTGTAAACCCGCATTTGAAAAAATTAGAGTAATAATGTATAATCAGATCTGTCTCTATGATCTGTATCTGTATCTATCTTCCTCTAGATCTGGATCATATGGATCATTTGGCCCTGTCCCTTGGTTTGATCTATTGGTGCAAACTCATCTCTATCTATTTATTCACCCAACAGGCCCGGCTCAATAGGATGGTTGAGTTTAAATTTGGGGAACGTTAATTTTCTGCAACATTGCAAACCATTTCAATCATCCTCAATTTTAGCTACAGTGTGCATATTAGTTGACTCATCAGTTTTTGGTGCACAGTTAAATTCCATTGGCTCGAGTTCGGTTGTTGTTAGTAGTAATAAAAGAACAGATCCCTGTCATGGAGTCTACGGAGAAAGTTTTCCTGGTTCCAGGTGTACTTAAAGTAGGCACCAATTAGCATAAGAACCTGTGAGGTACCTTTTTGTGTGCACCAGTTGTTTAGAATGTATTAAATTTACAGTGTGGAGTGTTGATTTAGATATTGCTTTGTATGGTGTTTTTGAGGTTCTGGAGATTCTGCAGGTCCTGTTTATTGGGTGCCTTTCTGTGTGCACCTGGAGGTTAGAATATATGGTATTTATTGGTGTGCTATGTTGATTGTTTATCGGGTTCTCCTGGTCCCTGTCAATTTTTTGTGTGCACCAGGTGTTTTGAATGCTTTGGTATGTTGATTTAAACACGAGTTTGTATGATGATTTGGATTTTGGGGTTTGAGTATTGTATAGAAATGAAGCATTGTATCATCGTATAACTTTATGAGATAAGCATGGAAAATCATTATCATGAGCTCTATTGGTGAAAAATAAAACCTAGGATGTAACCCTAAAATACTTTTGATAGTTAGATTTTTTGGATAGTTTTACAGCTGTGACAAAAGCGCATTCTTTAGTTTTACTCTAATTTTTATTAGTATAACACTTATATAGGAAAACGGTTTCCCCTGTTACGAGGAAGAAGAACGGTTACTGTATTTCAAGACTGCTTTGTTCACTGGCTTTACTCTCTATTCCGTGGTAGCGATGGCTACAGAGTGTCAAGGAAGTATAGTCTCTCTGATACAGAGAGTACTGAATGCTAGTAACTAGCAGACACGACTAAGTTCGGCAACCGGCCAAATGGATTCCACAGGTTTAACAGGGTAGCAGTACTTTATTTTTACTTGTTACTAAACCAAAACACACAGAACTGAAAACTAAGTACAAGTGTAAAATGAACGATAAGTCTCTAAATACGTATTGAGTGATAGTCCAATTTATCTGGCAGTATATAGTCCTCTTGGCTGGTCGTTGCTACGCGGAACCCTAAGCGTCTTTCCCTAAGCGCCTTGCAAGGTATTCCTCTGGTTCCTCAGCTTTTGGGACAGGTGCTGGCTAGCATTGAACGCTAGCTAAGACACACTAACAGTAACTAGACAATACCAGTTCAAGACGCTAACTCTATCTAACTGTATCTGAGCTGCTGGGCTGCATGCAACTCTATATAAAGGAGGTACAAAATCATGTATGCATAAAAATATATGATTGGCTTATACAGATTGGCACTTGCCACATGCTAGCTTGCCCCGATTGCTCAAAGTTAATAATAGAACTTAGAGGCGGAAAAGTCCTTCCTGCGCTTGGCTTTAATGAAGCGGTAGGTCAGCTGCACTCGTGAGCATTCAGGTATAACCTCTAGTAGTATAGGCTGTAGGGTAGTCTTGGATATGTATATGGGTGACTAGTAATGTTATTAGCACCGGCTAAGATGATTGCAGCCCTGTACAATTCCATTACACAGGCCGCTTCAACAATCACGTATTTCCGTACTGATAGTTAAACAGGCACAGGGTAGCCATATAATAGGAGGCCGGGGATAAATAGGAGAGTATATGTAGATATATATATATGGATAAATACGGGACAGCCTCAAGAGACTGTCAACTACAAACTGTAGTCCAGGGGGTATATGTGGGACATGTCCCGGGGCACATTGCCGTGTGAAAAGAATGTACGACTCCAAGAGGCACATACGGAGTACAGCTCATAACACAAAACCATGTGCGAAGTGAGAATTTAGTTCCTAGAGACACATACAGATCATGGCCCATAGCACAAAACCATGTGCGGAGTGTAATAAGTTAGAAGCTGCCAATCGGCAGTGGAGGGAGTAGCTGGACGGTATAGACACATCAGAATAGTGTCCAGGGACAGAAAGGAGGCACGCTCTGCTTAGAACAGGCAGCCCCGTAGGGTATGCTGGATGTCTTTCATATGAGCAATCTCTATCTTCAGAAGTTCTGCTCTAGGCTTCATCGGCTCAATCTCTGCTTTGGTAATGGTACCGGTTCGCACTATAGCTCTCATCCTTTCCAGGTCGTCTCCCAGTGTCTGATCTTCTCTCCTATAGATAGTGACCTGCGGGCCAGATCCTGGAGAAACTGTGCAGTAAAGGTAGGCTCTGGAGCAGGCTCTATGGATGGTGTGGAGGCTACCGTCACTGTGACATTCCTCACCACATGTGAGGGTGCAGGAACAGGGAGAGAAGGAGGCACAGTCTCGACCTCTCTAGCAGGGGCAACTACTGTGCAAGGCTTCCTTCGCATCTTTCTCTTGGGGATCAGGTATCCATCTAATGGGAGAAAGATCAACGGTGTAATGGTAGACCGCAATGTAGACGGCTCCACTTGAGTAGGAACTTGGGGCAGGGGCCTTTGCTTCTACAGGAGTGGAGAGGACAAACGGGGTGATGGTGCCAGTCTGTGTAGGTTTGCACAAGCCAAACACTTCTGACTGGGTCCAGTGCTGGTACCGACAGAAGGCAGAAAAGTTCTTTCTATCTACAGCGTAAATATATCCCATCCTTTGATAATGATCAGTGTCCACTGGTCTAGAACCTCGTTTCTTCTGGTGTCCATACATGCTGTCGCGTGAGCTAGAAGAGTACCGGCACTTGCAGAAGTACCGGACAAAGTGTGGGTGGATATGGATGGAAAGTTGTTGCATGTTCTTGGCCTAGAGGTGACACATGGGGCAAGTGTTTCGTTGAACCTTCTTCAGCTGCTTCTGGATGGTTTGTTGGGTGGAATGGGCTATCCACTGCAGTAGCCGGCGATCGTTAGGTGGCTTCTTCCCAGAAGAGTGGGGAGCAGTAAAATCTTCAGATACCATGGGAGCAGGAGGGGGTGGTATACCAACATCAACCAGTTGCACTACAGGAAGAGTAGCTGGGGAGGGAGCACTAGCTTCAGCAGTAGTGGAGGCGGCAGATGATTTGGAGGCAAGTTTGGAAGCCGGCTCAACCTTACGCCTGGTAGGTATGAGCTGCAGAAGGGAACTTGCTCCGTCGACTTTGAACTCACTTACCTCACTCTCGCGGGAGAATGGTCTGGCTTTGCAAGAAAAGAGCCGGTGGCCATGGCAGTGGCAGAGGCATCCTGTCCAGCTGGGCCAAACAGCAAAGACGCTCCTCTTTGTTCACTGGGGACAATGTTACCCAAAGATTGCATCCGTTCTCCGGTAACGGGAAGTGGCATACTGGTAGCACCATCGGTCTTTGCAGTTACTGTCACCTCACTGTGACTAGGTTTCGTTATGGAGGCGGTGGTGGGGGAAGGGGATCCCAGCTGGGGGAAGGTACAGAGAATACCTGTTGGGAGGTAGGTGTACCTCTAAGAGGGGATCCAGTAACAGATATAGGCAGAGGAGGAAATTCTGTATCCATCTGCTGGGGAAGAACAGGTGACCCCAATGCCAAGGCAACCTTAGTGGAACTGTTGCTGGCAACTCATTCGTCCATCTTCTCAGCAGAAAGGAGAGGTGACAATTTGCATCTCACTCAGTGCTTTTGCTGCACCGACGGAGAAACCTTCTGTGTAGGTGGTGATCTTCTAGTGGGGTTCATGGGTGGTGGCTCCTCTGCAGCAGCGCCGATTTCCATGAAAAGTCTCTCTTTTTCTTTCAACTGAAGAACAGCACCCTTGACAGGTGAAATATCCTGTACACGGTCTATAGTTGTACGATAATTAAAGGTAAGGTAAGCGGCGGTAAAAACACGTCCTATAACTTCAGAAAGTTGCAAAGCAATGGGGTTTCCCGCGCTCAACAGGTGCCGTCCTTGACTATTGCTTAGTTGAGTAACAGGTGGGGGTGGATGCCCCACAATACACTGGCTAACAGGTATTTTATTCAAGCGCCCGTTTCTTTGGACTGGAGGTTGATAGGAACTCGATCCTTCTCTATCACTCATTTGATACTGCTCTCTCTGGAACGGTGCCCAGCATGGTGGTTGGCTACATCCATCCAGGTTTAATATATTTTCTTTTTGGTACTAAGCGTCCTGGCAATTTTCTGTCAGCGAACAATTGCCTAATTGTACACTGGGTTAACACATCTTCTCTACTCGCTGGGTAAGTTACTTTCAATGGGTTTGCAACCTGTCCAGTGGTTGCGAGACATTCTATGCCTTCTATCTGTGGCCAGTTGGGAGGTATTGCAGCAAAGACTGAGGTATGTGCACTCTCCTTCATTTTACACAATTTTTTTCTTGCTGTCTGTGGATCCGCTCCCTTGGTTGTTATTGCAGCTGACTGACTGTCATGCGCAGGCGGCTTAATGCTTTCATCTGGTTGGTTCACTAGTAGGTTAGTGGGCTGGTTCCCACTGTTACTAGGCCCTGGGTTTGTCTCCTCTTGGCGTTTGGGCAACTCCCATATGTTTTGGCTGTTTCTGGCTAGACTACTCGGCCAATCTTCTTCAAACTTGCTGTGAAGGGTTGAGAGGTTGGTAGGTAACAGCTTTCTTGGCCGCTCTAGCTGAGACTCTCTCTGTCGCTCTTTGGCTGCTCCTAGCTTGATTATTAGCGTCTCAGTACTCTGCTCAGTCAATTTGAGCGGCTGGTCTCTCAGGAACTCAATTTCCATTCCTTTTCCTTGTAGCCATCCACGCGCCTCTGTCATACACAATTAGAGGTAGAACAGGTCAGATGCAGGAATGGTCACATTCTGGAGTTGACACAGTGGGTAACTTTTACTCGAAGACTGTTGAGGACGGCTTAGCTGGTCAGTAGAAAGGTGACTTTGTGCGCTGATTTGGTACAAGAGGGGTGTATCTCCATTGAGGTGCGGCAGTTCAACGTGGGAGGTCCTACTGATGCTCACAAGTCTGCTGCCTTCTCTGTCTGTGCATTGCATCTCTCGTCCTGAGATTATTATGGCATACTCACCAAACTTCAGGCAACAGTTGTGATCAGTGAGAAAGAGCATACCTAATATGGCATCTTCACTGATTTCACTGATTACGAACGTGGCTGCTGTCTTTATCTTTTTCAACTGCAAGGCTGCTTCCACAGTTCCGTAGAATGGGATTTGTGTTCCATCCACCATGATTCCATGTGGCGCACTCACTTTCTTCTTCTTCTTTACTGCCTCAGGCAAAATGTTGAGCACATGCTTCGACATCAGGTTTGTAGCGCAACCCGTGTCAACGAGGAGTATGACTGGCTGGGTTTCCAACTTGCTGGTGAGGAAATAGCTCGCACTATAAGGCCTCTCTACTTTCTGGTCCAGTGCATGGGTGGGCTGTACTCCAGTAGCACGAAGGGGAAAGCAGCACTCTTACTGGCGGATGCGTGGCGCACTCCATGGGTTGGCTAACTGGTACTGCTACCGCTTTCTGCGCTTGGACAGGCTAAAACTTCAGGGGGCCGGCAATCTGCACCGGTAGTAAATCCAACAGCTAAGGTATGTGCTGTTCACTTGGGATTCACTTCTCTCTCTTCTTCTGTACTGGTACTTTGTCACCACTTGTAGGCAGTAGCTGTCCACAAGGAAGGGGTGGTTCACTTCTTGTATATTCTCTCAGGCAACCGGTAGGAGAGGTAGGCTGCTTGGCATGGCCTCTGTCAGCCCTGCTCTGTTCTTTTTGCAGGGGTGCCTTCTCTGAGGTGTGTGGCGACACAGGGATCTCTCTCTCCATCTCGCTCCGTTGATTACGCAGGGGCTCTCTGATAAAATCTGATAAAAGTAGCAGAGTAGGATTGCGTCTTTCTGGTTTCTTTACTTCTTTATCCCACCTTTTTGCCTTATCGCAGGTAGCCGGTGTGGTAATTACTGTGGGCAATGCGCGTTTCCCATCATGGGGATTTATCTGGGTTTAGCGACAGCTGTTTGTCTGGATGTACAAAATCTGCTGTAGTGTCCAGGCTGTCCACAGCTCCAACACTGGGGGGATGGAGAGCGAGCTGTTCAGAGAGGTGACCACGCGTTACCAGGCGTGGTAGGTGACACAGGAGAAGGGTGGTATACCATATGTGGAGCCTTTACAGTAGGTTGAGAAGCGGGCTTCGCCACAGGAGTAGGTGTAGGCACTGTCTGTTGCCACTGTCTCATCTGATGCATCTCAGTTGTCATATCTTGCACTGTCTGTAACAGTCGGGTCAGGGTATCCTCATGTGTAGGTTGGGGTTGAGGAGCCGGATAGTGGTGCCTTGCCACTGGATAGGGATACTCCACCTCTCTAGGAGCCGGCACAACTACGGCAGCCGTTGGTGAAAGATAGTAGTGGGACATGTCAGGTTGATGATACTCTTCATCATACCTGTCTTTATTCTCTTCTTCTTCTATAACCCGTACTCCGAATGGCTTGTTCTTGGTGTAAGCTCTTATCTGTCAGAACTCTCCTCCCACACAAACAGTTTCTTCTTGGCTTCTAAGGTTCACTGCTAACAGGGGTCTCTGTAGATACGGGTGACCCAGGGTGGTGGCAAACGCCTGTAGTACTAGACGTTCCACATGTCCATCCGGCAAGTCTTCGTATGCAGCATGCACTAGTCTCTCAACTTCATTAGCATGTTCCTGCAATGAGGTCTTGGGAGCTTTCCTCAGCTGTGCAATGTTCTTCAGGGCCTCACGGCGTGTCAGGCCAAAGCGGGCACTGATTGCGGTGTTCACAGCTCTAAGGTTGTTAGGCTTTCCACAATCTAGGACATCTTCTCTGAAGGCTTCTCTTACGTGCAGCAAGGAGGCGTTGTCATCCCAACCGTTCGCTTCACCAACTTCCAAAAACCGTCCAATGAAGTATTCCACATCTCCGCTTCCATTTAACTTGGGTGGTTTGAATATCAGTGCAGGTGCACAGGGTTGTAGCACTCCTCTCAATGTATCTGCTAGGCGGTCCAAAGCCGACGCTTCTGGGGTGCCAGCTGGCAGTCACCCTGCACTTCTTGCTATATGAGTTATACTTGGGGGTCTTACGCCTATACACCAATAGGCTGCATTCAGTCCACGCTGTAGGAGGATGCTGGAAGGGGTAGAAACAGTATCCGTGGGGTGATACGGGGGTGATCTATCAGGTACTGTGTATAAGGGGAAGCACCAATACTCAGGGCAAAGAGGGGAAGGAGTAGTTGGTGAGTTTTGGCCGTTGGCTTTCTCTTACAACCCCGGGGTGAGATCGAGCTTAATCCCACCTCTTCCACGAATGTAACGGTTTTCCTCGTTACGAGGAGGAAGAACGGTTACTGGTATTTCAAGACTGCTTTGCTCACTGGCTTTACTCTGTATTCCGTGGTAGCAATGGCTACAGAGTGTCAAGGCAGTATAGTCTCTCTGATACAGAGAATACTGAATGCTGCTAACTAGCAGACACGACTAAGTTTGGCAACCGGCCAAATGGATTCCACAAGTTTAACAGGGTAGCAGTACTTTATTTCTACTTGTTATTGAACCAAAACGCACAGAACTGAAAACTAAGTACAAGTGTAAAATGAACGATAAGTCTCTAAATACGTGTTGAGTGATAATCCAATGTATCTGTCAGTATAGTCCTCTTGGCTGGTCGTTGCTACGCGAAATCCTAAGTGTCTTTCCCTAAGCGCCTTCCAAGGTATTCCTCCTGGTAGTTCCAAGCGATTCCTCAGCTTTCGGCACTGGTGCTGGCTAGCATTGAACGCTAGCTAAGACACACTAACAGTAACTAGACAATACCAGTTCGAGACGCTAACTCTATCTAACTGTATCTGAGCTGCTGGGTTGCAAGCAACTCTATATAAAGGAGGTACAAAATCATGTAAGCATAAGAAAAAATGATTGGCTAATGCAAGTTGACACTTGCCACAAGCTAGCTTGCCCAGATTGCTCAAAGTTAATAATAGAACTCAGAGGCGGAAAAGTAACCTCCTGCGCTTGGCTTTAGTGAAGCTTTAGATCTGCTGCACTCGTGAGCATTCAGGCATAACCTCTAGTAGTATAGGCTGTAGGGTAGTCTTGGATATGAATATGGGTGATTAGTATATGTTATTAGCACCAGCTGAGATGATTGCAGCCCTGTGCAATTCCATTACAATAGATGGGTATGGAATACTTCTATGATAAGTTCGAAAGTTTGCACAGAAGATAGCTCTTTATCTATTTGCATATATTTATAAACATGAGGAACGATTTTGTACCAAGATTGCTTTAGTTTAATTGTACATAAATTTTATAAGAATTTGATATACTTTTGCAATAGTTAAGATAATTTTACAATGAATGGTAGAAATAGTCTACTCCTTATCATCAATACGTATATACATAGGAAAACATATGCCTATTCGTTAATGTTTACAGTATTTGATATTTTTCTTCTGGTTTTAAAAATGTTTTGGGAAATGTTCACGATGGAAAGTAATATATTGTAGTGGATTTTTGGGGGGCCGACCAAACGTCCACCAACAAAACCTCACTCCAGAGGTCAACTTCCAACAGAGGAGTATACCGACTCCACAACTGTTCTCAGAGCCCAGGGCTAAAATGCACAATTCAATGTCTTCTTGAGTATACCATAGTTTATTATACAAGCATAACACAGCAAGGTATAATGACGTTAAAACTATTATGCTACTTGGCTCAATCACAAGCAGAATCCCAATACAATACAAGAAATAATGAGAAGTGCTCTGCCTTTTATAGGCAGAACAGGGGAAAATATAGGCCCAAATAAGGGGGCAACAAATCAGCAAGAGCAGGAAGTAATCGCACTAATCAAAACATGAAATATAAATATTATGATACAATATTGACTAATATAAGGTTGAATATGCAAGGCGCCCAGAAGTGGGGGGCGGAGCTTATCAGTCAATATTGCTGATTCATGATGGTGCATTGAGTAGCTCTAGTTCCTGATCCTTATGGCTTGCGTTCCTTGGCCTTGGTCTTGTCTGAGGACAGCTAAACTGCAAAGTAGGGCTCCTGCATCTTTGGTATCAATTTAGGCTCTAAGGCCATTGTTGTTTTTGCCTCACCGACCCGGTATAGGGCTGGTAGTGGCACTGCAGGGTCGGTAGTGCATGCTGCAGGGCCAGCAGTGTGTGCCCCAGGGCCGGTGGTACCTATGCAGGGCCGGCAGTGAATACTGCAGGGCCGGTAGTAAAAGCCGCAGGGCCGGTAGGGTTTCTACCGGCTTACTTGCTTGTGTTCTGGCTGTGCCAGGCTCAGTTTAGGCGTGCCTGACGCCCAGCAGTTGTCAGGGGGACCTTGCGCAATGATAGTGGTCACAAAAATCCACCACAATATTTGTTTGTTAGTAAAAAGTTCGAGTAATACCTTTTACTAATTGATACAATGTTTTTATAGTAAGTTTTTACTGAATATTGGATGAAACAGTGTATTTTGTTTAGTTCCCCTGATCAGGTCTCTCTTTTTATGACTAAAACATGAAATTACTGGATGCATAAATTGTTCTATCTAATTTTGGATTAAGTTTTAGCTAAAATGGATAGATTATATTAAATTGAAAAGAGAAATCACTCACCGAGTTGTATTGTTCGTCTTGAACTCCTTGAACACAATTTTTTTTCTTGTACTTGTGTTTTTTTTTCAAAACGGTAAAAGTAACATTTCCTGCTGAAAGCAGTAACATTTTATTTTCGACAGGTTCATTCGGAATAAAGTATTTCAACTGTTCTAATTCATCGAGTTTGTTGGCTATGTTTTGCGCTGCTTCCATTGCTTGCAATTGATGTGAATGCAATGATGCCATGACGGAGATGTCCAAATCTACTGACTTCTCGATTTCGCAAAAGGACCACTCTTGTCCCAATTCGTTTTATGTCAGCAGCGTGTTTTTCGAGTATGTACAAAACCCTAATCATCAATACCCCGTATTGCAAACATATGTAGTTCACTAGCAGCGCATTCATTACCGTTTCCCCATAAGCTAATATTAAATGACAAGTTACTCGAGGAGATTCAAAAGTAATTACGCAACCTACAGAAAATTGAGAGAGAGTTGCAATACGATACATGCTGAGCAACTGGCCAAGTCTTTTTCATCTTATTAACCTAGTTACTTGTTTACAGTGTTCAATGAAAATTGTAGGTGGAAATTTGATAGGATGAAAGACCGGACATTAGTAAAAATAAGGGAGCAGATCTCTTTCATGGAGTGAACCCGGTGAAGTGCATTTTAGTTGGCGCCAGTTGTTTGAATGGGCGGTAATTATTATGGTGTTGAATGTCGGTTTGGACAATGGTTTGTATGTTAGGTGTATTTGCTGGATGTTTTGTAGGTTGTGTTGGTGCATTGTTTGGGTTCCTGGTGCCTGAGGTGCCTTTTTGTATGCACCAGATGTTTTGTAACCAGTTGTGTTGGGTGAGGAACCTTATTGTGTACACCGGGTGTTTAGACTGTATGTTAAGTTCGTAGTGTTGAATGTTGACTAATACATTGTATGCTGTGTTGGATGTTCTGGAGGTTATCATGGATGTTAGCCTGGAAGTTATCCTGGAGGTTCTCCTGGTTCATTGGGTGCCTTTTTGTGTGCACCAGGTGCTTAGGTATTTATTAGTGTGGTATGTTGATCCTCCCGTGCCTTTTCGGTGCACCAGGTGTTTTGATGAATGGTGTGATGTTGATTTAGACACGGGTTTGTACAATGATGATGATGATGACGATGATGACGATGATGACGATGATGACGATGATGACGATGATGACGATGATGACGATGATGACGATGATGACGATGATGACTATGATGACGATGATGACGATGATGACGATGATGACGATGATGACGATGATGACGATGATGACGATGATGACGATGATGACGATGATGACGATGATGACGATGATGACGATGATGACGATGATGACGATGATGACGATGATGACGATGATGACGATGATGACGATGATGACGATGATGACGATGATGACGATGATGACGATGATGACGATGATGACGATGATGACGATGATGATGATGATGATGATGATGATGATGATGATGATGATGATGATGATGATGATGATGGGGGGTTTGAGTGTTGTATAAGAATGAGGCGTGGTACGATTGTATAGCCGTGAAAAAATACTAACATAATTTCGAAAGAAAATACAGAATGTCCCAGATGTTCATTTACTTGGATGTATCTGCAAATATCAGGTTGGATTTGACCCAATGTATAGGTTATAGATGTACTTAAAGTAAGCCCCAGTTACCATCAGAACCTGTGAGGTAACTTTTTGTGTGTACCAGTTGCTTCGAATGTATGGAAGTTACAGTGTAAAATGTAAATTTAGACGACGTTTTGTATATTACGTGCTGTGTTGGAGGTTCTCCTGGTTCGTTGGGTGGCTGAGGTGCTTTTTGTGTGCACCAGGTGTTTAGAATGTATGAAATTTTATATTGTGGAATGTAGATTTAGACATTGGGTATGTAATGGTATTTGTGTTGGAGGTTCTCCTCCCAACAAGCAAATAACATCCAGGGAACATTTCACAACATTGTCTCTATGAAACATTGCACAAAATATTTTACGAATATTGTTGCAACGTTTTGACATAACGTTTCAGGAAAATGTTTTGCGCAAATGTTTTTGAGGTGTTTGGAAAATGTTATTCAAAATGTTTGCCCGGAAATTACAACAACATTTTTACAAAAGGTTTAGTTAACATTGAGAACAATGTTAAGAGAATGTTACTAAACTAATGTTACTTTAAAACGTTGAAAAAATGTTCAGACAACGTTTGTGCAAATGTTAGTTTGTAAAGTTACAGGAATGTTTTACTTTGATGTTATTTCAACACTGCGAAGTAACATTCAAATAATGTTGTTTTTGAACATTGTTCTAACCTTTTAGCAAAAGCTATTGGGAGGTTATCAGCCAAAACTTTTCTTCAAACCTTTTTACAACATAGAGATAATGTTTTCCCAAAGGTTACTTCAGCACATCGTGACAATGTTATTGTCTAATGTTTAGCAAACATTTGTTTACAACCTCCATTTAACGTTTTTTAAAAACATAACAACAATGTTTCTACTAATTTGCCGGGAAGATATTGCAGCCAACATTGCTGTTAAACGTTCGTGCAATGTTGAGATAACATTTGCTCAAACGTCACTTCAGAACATTGTGCACACACAGAAAAAAGTGGAACATTTAGGATTAAACAGGTGATTAAACAGTGTAATGATTAATATAAGAGTATAATCCGGCATCATTAGGGGTGATATCTGGTATTTCAGTAGAAAATTTGGGAGTGTTTGCTGGAAGGAGTAATTAAGGATTAAAATCAGACAAAAACTTTACCAGAAATTGTGGGTAGGTCAATAAATCACTCTCAGGGGATCAAACTCTGGTTTTAATCAGCTAGTAAGAACTTTACTCCTCAAGCGATTACAATGTGGTTCTACAGTGTTGTTATTGTACAAGTCCTTAATTGTTAGCTTTACTGACCCAGTAAGAACTTTAATCCCGAAATGATTGAACTCTGGCTCTTATCTTCAAGTTGGATTTTACTCCTGATATGATTAAAATGGAGAAAAGCCTTGGCATTTATAGTATGATTACCTAATAGCAAGTGGGGGTATCAATGATCGCCTAAGCATACAGTCTTATTGTCCCTGAATAGGCTATTATTTTCCCGCCTCAATCACTAACAAAGAGAGCACACGAGGATGATGAAGGCTTACACAGCTGTCTCAAAACTTTAAGTTAATGATGACACAGAAGCAGGTAAATAAGATATACTATGAATACACAATTGTTTGTGTATTGATTAGTAACTAAGTTAAAATACTAAACTGAACAACTGATGTTGAATGTTGTTTAGTAATTAATTAATTGTTTTCTTTTTTGTCACATTCAAAACTTTTGAACTTGAAGTGGCTGCAAATAAAAGTTGCTACTATATCATAATTCTGCATTTTAGAACAGTCACCAACTAGAGATGTCCTTCTTTAAACGAAAATTGAATATACATGAAGTCAAGAGCTCACATGTGATGAACAAACAGCTGGGATGTTGCCCAACCTTCATTTTCAACTTCTGAAGGTTTGTTGGATTCGGTTTATTTTTTTATTTTGGGATACCTTCTTATTGTAAATTGTGCCTAATGATGTCAGTCTTATTTTAGGAGCTTGAAGATCAAAATCAGTTTCAACTTGGAATCTATTGCATGTACGAGGAGTGTACCCCAGTGGATCTATGTCCTAATAGACTATACTATACTAATCATCATTCAATTGAGCCAGTTATTTTTATCAATTTCTTTTCTATCTTCTTAGTTGGTTTTATGTTGTAATCGCTGCATTTCCTTTTTAATGGTGTTGTACTGATCTCAGTTTCCTTGTTCAATACAAGTTGCCATTACATTCTGAAATAAGCTTTGTCATTTTCTACCAGCTAGATCAATACAAAATAATTACCTCCAATTCAAATCGCTTCCAATATTTAATCGCTCTCAAAGAAAAACCGTACAGACATAGCACTCAAGGAAGATTAATATTGATCCTTACTTTAATCAATGACTGGACTAGCAATGCTCCAAATACAATCATAATGCGATTAACAATATGCATATACAGTGATCAGAAATGCTCTTGTTTTTAATCCTTGGGAGACTAACTCAATCCAAATTTTAATCTTAAAGTGATTGAATACGGACCATTAACCAGTGCATTGGCTGTGGTAATAAATCACTCCCTGTTTAATCACATTTCAATCGCTCAGGTGATTACGTTCGTGGATAGTAAGAATTGATTGAAATAGGATTAAAACTCCTCCACGTTTTTCTGTGTGTGTGATTATGTTACTATGTAATGTTCAGCAAACATTTGTTTCCAAATTTTATTTAACTGTTTAAAACATTAAAATAACGTTTTTACAAATATTCTGGGATAGTTTTTAGCCAACATTGTTTTCAAACATTTATAGAATGTTCCAATTACATTTGCTCGAGCGTTATTTAGGAACATTATTATTATGTGACTATTGTTGTGGATTTTTATAGCATACACTCCTGCGCACCTTATCATAATCAAGCCTACTAATGACTAGGCTCAGAAACAATCATATCGGTCAGCACCGAACTGACCGACCCTGCATGGTAGGACTATACCGACCCTGTTTAGGACCATACCGACCCTGTATAGGGCTATGCCGACCTACCCGAATCGGCAGGAAGTGAATCATCATAGCCTGAGGACCCTAAACTATCCTAAAAGCCTCCAGAGGATGGATCCAGGACTTAACTACCCCTAAACCAGAGGAGGAGCAGATACAAAGGCTGGACAGGAAGTAGACAAGCCATTGATTGGACAATTGCATTATAACCCCTCCTCTATTCTATGGGACCATATCTATCTTAGTGTTGCGATTCGTTGTTTATTATTATAAGCTTTTGTATTGGTTAAATCAAGTATTGTTACCTTGTGATTGGTAGTGACAAAGATCACTTCCTGTCACTTCCTGTGATATGCCTATAAAAGGCAGAACACTTACCATTATTCTTTGGTTAGTTTTAGTGCATTGTATTGTTTGTACCTTTTGACTAGACTCGTATTTATTCTGGGTGAATAAATGGCTTATTACTCGATAGCACTGTAGTAATGCGTCTGAGCCGAGGGCTCTGTTCGGTTGTAGAGTTGAGACTCTATCTCGGTGGCATACCGAACCTGCTGTTGTAGCAGGTGAAATATAACAACTGGTGGCAGCAAGCTACCGACCTCAGCTAATGGGTTTCAGCCCCCAAAATCCACTACATTGGTGGCAGTGGTGGGATCGACTACACACCCTACTCAGCTACGCTTACCTTGGCTCTGCTCTAAACAGAACCAGCCATCCCGATCCTGTATTCACTGTACAGGACAAAACGGACACTCCTGCGAAAGTCGTTGACTCTCTTCCGACTTCAGCAGTGCTCCCCTACCACGTGAGCAATACAACTTTGCGAAAGGCGTTGACTCTCTTCCGCCTGCAACAGTTCTGCCACAGCAATCGACGTCGAGCCTAGACTCCGTCCTGCGAATTCACACACATCATATTTTGAGACTACACGGACAATTTATTGACAGACCGACTCTGCATACTCTTGGTACCGACCCTGCATCAGTCACTACCGACTCTGCACTGTCTAATACCGACCCTGTATATTATCTATACAGGCCCTGCATCATTCACTACTAACCCTGCGACCGCTAAGACCGGCGCAGCTACCTGTTTTACAACCCCACATGTAGACTATCGAGTTGATCTTTCCTCTAGTCGAAACAATGGCGGCCAACAGAGCACGTAGTGCTGGAAGAGCTCCTGCTGTCAACCCTGAGATGAACGCTATGGATCGTCTGAATAAAGCTTTGCAAGCTGTCATGCGACCAGGCAATGCTATAACACAACCTAGGTTCAAGGCACCCAGATACGAAGGTGAAGGCGACTTTGAGTATTTTATCGCACGCTTCACTGAGGTGGCCGAGGTAAATGAATGGACAGAACAAACTGCCATGCTGCACCTGCGTGCATCTTTGAGGGGCAGTGCACTAGAGTGTGGAAAGCCTCCACACGTCGAGTAAATAAAGTTGATTTAAAAAAAAAAAAAAAATATTCACAGCGTTACGAGCACGCTTTTGTGTTACTCCTAGGGAGGCGATGTCAAAGCTGACTAACCTTCGTAGGTCCTACAAGACCTCGCTGCAAGAGCACGCTTACGAAGTGGAGCGTTTGATTTGTTTGGCATACGAAGACCTCCCACCTACGGCAGTGCGACGCATAACACTCGACACTTTTAGCTCCACAATTGGTAATGCCTACCTGCAAAGGCACCTGTTGGCTATACAACCAGCAGATCTGGCAGAGGCGGTGAGAGCAGGCAATGAGTACCTGCAAATAAAGACCGCACACGATGAGCGCTCTACTCATGTGCGAGCGGTAGGAGACGAGACGGACTCAGAGGATGAGTACGGAAGCGTTACCCCTCCGTCACCCTCCACTCCAGCTCCACCTAACTCACCTGTTCAGCAAGTCAGTAGCACTGAGCAGAACCCTCTCCAATTAGTTATGGAGACTTTACAAGCGCTGGCAAAGGAGATTAAATCGCTGAGGGAAGACAACTCCCCGGCTACCACTCCACCTCTAGAAGCAACGCCCACACTGCGCTGTTGGGGTTGCGGTGAAGTTGGACACGTGCAGAGAGACTGTACGCACAAATCTTGGGCAGCAATAGCTAGCCAGCCACGAAAAAAGGGAAACGGATACCGGCCGCAGTAGACCAGACGGCGTCTAGCTGCAACAAGGCCAACCGTAAACCCCCTACTCGAGGTCAGCAGGCGAGCTACGCCCCTGCAAATGAACCTCCACCAAGACAGGCAACAGAGATTGCCAGAGCTAATCTGAAGCGCCCGTACACGGCCAGTTACTTTCTGTCCGGCAAGATGGATGGACGTTTGATGTCCATTCTTGTAGATACGGGGTGCACCAGTAACCTCTTGTCACGGCATGCATTCCGTAGACTACCACAGTGGGTACAGGAAACTCTACAAGATAGTGAGCCACACGGTCTAGTGGCAGACGGCTCAAAAATCCAATTCTATGGGACTATACAAGCGTCACTTCAGCTCCGTCGCTTACAGACAGATGTCAACTTTGTCATCAGCGATATACATGAGGACGCTATTGTGGGAATGCCGTTCCTCACCGCACATGAGTGCATGATGCGGTTCGCAGACTCTACCATCATTATTGATGGCCATGAACTTCCATGCACAGATAAGCATGGACAGCTGTTGAAGGACAGTGTCCGATTGCTAGACGCAGGTTCAGCAAAAGCCAGCTGTTTTGGGGATAAAAACGCGCTGTTTCCCCTTGGTAGGGATGGATTTCCCCCTACAAAAACGCTCCTAGCAGGACGAACTGCAAGTACACCTACCCATAGTCTGGAGAGAGGGGAGGAGTACCTCTCCAACAAATTTCAGCCGAATTCGACAATAACTGAGGAAGTTACAGGCAAAACGGTGAAATTTACCCCCGCGCCCCTGTTGGCTACACCCCTTGCGGCTAAGGGAATCCCCAGCGGTCAAGAGCAGTGGAGAAAGCCCTGCAATCAACAGGAAGCAATAGCAAGCGAGGCAGAATGCTATTTTAAGCAACCCACAGGAAGGAGAGGAGAGGTCACCTGTGATGCGGTAGATGGAAAGTTTGGGAAAGACTTTCAGATGGCTGTATCTGCCAAACCGCTCACACTAGAAAGGTCGTGTTTGGTGTCAGAGGAACCTCCATGAGCCATCTCTCTTAATATCTGTAAGCTCCAGCTGTGCAGCAAGCCTGACAGCCACCAGGAGACAGCAAAAATTGCTCCTAGTACCTGCACTCCAGTTGCACTTCCTGTGACTGCAGACAGAATGAGTCACACAGATGAGAGAAAGTTTAGCAAAAACATATTGCTCATTCTTTCAAACGACAGTGACAACAGCAGACCACCTGAAGTATCACTCCCATTCAACAGAATGGCGGAAGCTAGCTCACATTTCCTGGATTTAGAGGAAGATGATGAGCATCTATTACTGGAAGCTGGACTAGCTGAATACAAGCCACCAGCTACACAGACAGAGGAAGACCTGTTAGCTATGCCAACAGCAGAGCTGCTGCAACCAGCAACTAAGAAGAAAGCCACAGACACGTCGCCTGCTAGAAAGGATGGTGAGTTCTTTGAATCTCAAATGGCAAAATGGATTTTTGAAAATGGTTCTAGAACTGATCCTTTGGCGCTAGTTGTGGCAGCCCCAAATTATTTCAGCCCCAAACCAAAGGGCCCCTGTCAAGTAACACTGACAGGTTAACTTCCCCAGTAAAAGCGGAGGTAGTTTTGGCCGCTAAACCGGTAGTAGCAGTGAAGTCTTGTAACAAGAAGTTTATTGTTAGACAAGGTAACTCTATGCCGGCTCGGCAGTCGCTGATACCGACTCGGCAGCACTCTATGCCGACCCAGGGTCACCCTGTAGTAAGCAGCAAGTCAAAGAAACTTGCCGAAGGCATTGAAAACTCTTCGCGGCCGACACAAAGAGAAAGAGGGAGACGCCACTACACAGAGGGCAGACACTAAGTATACTGAAAGGGTGGGGAACACCCTTGCGCTGCCTGTGCCTACCACACCGACCCATGGTGGCAGAAAAGGTCTCTCAAAAACGAGACAGGAAAACCGAAGGCTTCGGTACCCTCCACTAGAAGGCGTGGTTCCTTCGATAGCTTCGTTGGGCGGTCACCCAACGACTCTCAAGGACGTTGTAAGGGCATCAACCCCACAACCAGTCCCCCTTGCTTCCCCCTGCGATGTATCAATCTCAGTGCATAAATCATGTATTGATGAACATATTGATGTTGCAGATGCTGACTCTCGCTCAGAGACCCAGCCGAAGTTAACGGTACGACTGGTGCAGGTTACACACCCTACCAACCTAGAGGAGGGAGAGCTACCAGGAGAAAAGCTCACATTAGACGATGAGCCAACAACTTCTTACACCCAAGATGGGAAAAGAAACCCGACGCGTTGGCGTATGTTACGATGGGTAACAAAAGCAACGGACGATCAAATCAACTCACTAATGGGAAATACCATTGACTATGAGTGCCCAAAGTGCCACTTTGGGGCACGCAACTCCCGACAGCTCAGAGTGCACATAACTCAGCACTACCTACGGCATTACTGCCGCTGTCGCTATGGGAGCGAGAGTAGAGACACAGTCTACTCCCACCAGGCCAAGTACGACGCGCCTGGCGACCCTGTACACTACAGAAAAGCCAGTATTGTCTACACCGTAGACAGGGCCAGCTACAATAGGTTTTGTCAATTCGTACAGTGGAAAGACCCGGCAAAGTTCCGGAAATGCCGACCTACGCAACAAGGCAAACCAGTGAAGCGAGGTTGCTCGCCAGAGGAGGCAGCCAGCACCTCCAGCGCTCAGCCAGGGACCCCCCTGCTGCTGCAGGCTTACAAAATACCCAAGTTGGGAAAAAGGTGCGCCCAGACACTGCCACCTGCTCCACCGACCAAGGTCGTGGAAATGCCAGAACTCCAAGTGGAGCCCGTGGTATCCAGGCCCACGCTGATGTTCTCACATCACAGTAATAGGTTGGCGGAAGCCATCGACGAACATGTGGTTAGCCTAGGGCGAACTCTCAAGAGCTACGACGGATGATCGTAGGACAACTCCTCAATGCTGAGGACACTATACTAGCCAAGGCGGAGGCTCGGGCAGTAACTGAGGAAGTGGTGCGGCTACGCACCCACGCCACCAACCTGCCTGGCGATTTGTTTTAAAAGAGACTATGTATTCTCTTGTGTACATATATATTGTTATTCGCATATATAGCCGTTCTATGGACTCAGACTCCATAGACCCCTCTGTATTTTATTCTATTTTGTGACAAAGGTTTCACAAATAAATATATTAATCTGAGTACGGATGCTACTCCCAGCTACTTGTTCTCTTGTTCTAAATATGTATTATTAAAGACAAGAGAATGTCTTTAATGGAGAGAGGTGTGTTGTGGATTTTCATAGCATACACTCCTGCGCACCTTATCATAATCAAGCCTACTAATGACTAGGCTCAGAAACAATCATATCGGTCAGCACCGAACTGACCGACCCTGCATGGTAGGACTATACCGACCCTGTATAGGACCATACCGACCCTGTATAGGGCTATGCCGACCTACCCGAATCGGCAGGAAGTGAATCATCATAGCCTGAGGACCCTAAACTATCCTAAAAGCCTCCAGAGGATGGATCCAGGACTTAACTACCCCTAAACCAGAGGAGGAGCAGATACAAAGGCTGGACAGGAAGTAGACAAGCCATTGATTGGACAACTGCATTATAACCCCTCCTCTATTCTATGGGACCATATCTATCTTAGTGTTGTGATTCGTTGTTTATTATTATAAGCTTTTGTATTGGTTAAATCAAGTATTGTTACCTTGTGATTGGTAGTGACAAAGATCACTTCCTGTCACTTCCTGTGAGATGCCTATAAAAGGCAGAACACATACCATTATTATTTGGTTAGTTTTAGTGTATTGTATTGTTTGTACCTTTTGACTAGACTCGTATTTATTCTGGGTGAATAAATGGCTTTTTACTCGATAGCACTGTAGTAATGCGTCTGAGCCGAGGGCTCTGTCCGGTTGTAGAGTTGAGACTCTATCTCGGTGGCATACCGACCCTGCTGTTGTAGCAGGTGAAATATAACAACTGGTGGCAGCAAGCTACCGACCTCAGCTAGTGGGTTTCAGCCCCCAAAATCCACTACACTATGTCATGTTTAGCAAACGTTTGCTTTCAACTTTTATTTAACATCATTGAAATACATTACAATAATGTTTTTAAAAATGCTCTTGGGATGTTTTCAGCCAACATTGTTTTCAAACATTTGTAGAATGTTGAAATAATGTTTGCTCAAATGTCATTTCAGAATGTTGTAACTATTTGACTATGTAATGTTTAGCAAACCATTTTTTTCAATTTTTATTTAACATCGTTTGAAAATATCACAATAAGGCTTTTAGAAATTTACTGAGATTTTTTTTTCATCCAACATTATTTTCAAACGTTCATAAAACATTGAAATAATGTTTGCCCTAATAGTACACCAGAAAATTGTAAATTGGTTGCGAGGTTCCTTGTAACACAAAATCTTGGATAAAAATGTAGTATACAGCAAGCCTTCACTTTTATTGGGTAAATTTGTTTCTGACAAAGTGGTGTAGTGGATTTTGGGGGGGCCGACCAAAAGTCCACCAACAACACCTCACTCCAGAGGTCAACTTCCAACAGAGGAGTATACCGACTCCACAACTGTTCTCGGAGCTCGCGGCTCAAACGTACAACTCAATGTCTTGTTGAGTAAACCATACTTTATTATACAGCATAACCAGCAATGTACAATAAGGGTAAATGTATTATGCTACTTGGCTGAATCCCAAGCAGGATCCCAATACAATACAAAGAACTAAGTGAAGTGTTCTGCCTTTTATAGGCAGAACAGGATTAAAACATATGCCCAAACAAGGGGCAACAAATCAGCAATGGCAGGAAGTGTTTACACTAATCAGAACATAAGATATAAATATGTGATACAATCATTGGTTAATGTAGGGTTAAATATGCAAGGCGCCCAGAAGTAGGGGGCGGAGCTTATCAGTCAATCTTGCTGATTCCTGATTGTGCAATGAGTAGCTCTAGTTCCTGGTCCTTATGGCTAATGTTCCTTGGCTTTGGTCTTGTTTGAGGTCAGCTATGTTGCAAAGTCAGGCTCCTGCATCTTTGGTATCAATTTAGGTTCTCAGGCTATAGTTGTTCTTTCCTCACTGACCCGGTATAGGTTTGGTAGTGGCACTGCAGGGCCAGTGGTGCATGCTGCAGGGCCGGCAGGGAATGCTGCAGGGCCGGCGGTAAGTGCCGCAGGGCCGGTAGGGTTTCTACCGGCTGACTTGCTTATGTTCTGGCTGTGCCAGGCTCTATTTGGGCTTACCTGACACACAGCAGTTGTCAGGGGGACCATGCGCAATGGTGGTAGTCACAAAATTCCACTGTAGTGGTTTGATGATTTTATTATGCTACTTTATGACACAATACTATAAGTACTGAATACACAGAGGTTGTTACTTGTCCGTTACCTCAAAAGCATTTTCCGGAAAACTTCTGATTGGTTTTTAGGGTATGCTTATATCTCTCAACATTTTTTCTAAATGTTTTTGTTCAAAGTCTTGAATAAATTTTTGACTAAGATTAAGCATTTATGAATTCCTGAAAAAAGGAAGCTTTTTTGTCCACATTAAAATTAGACAATGATCACTTTATATCAGGCTATTTTTTTTCAAAAAAAAGTTCCTGTGAGATTTGAACAGTTTTGTTTACCATATTTTTCATGATTACAAGAGTGTTGTATCAAAAAAAAGTCAGATAGTTGCAGGGAACCACATAATGCGTTTGCATGCACCAAAGCTTGATTGCTGAAGTTTACTAATCTGTTTGCTAGCAAAAATTCCTACTTTAACAGAGAAAGTATCGGGAACACAACTTCGTTAAACTACTGAACTACGCCACGCAGTGAATGAAATACTCACCAAGTTGTAATTTGCAACATGATAAAAAGAAAAAACTATAGCAGCAAGTAGCTTCAGCCAAGTGGTTACACTCTGCAATGCGATTCAAGTTTGTACATTAAGCATTGCTATAATTGTTTTTTTTGTGTATCAGATTTTATATATTTTAGGCCTATTACTTTGTTAGAGGTAAATAGGTCATTAGGTCAACAAAGCGAAGCGAGATAAAAGCTATTGGTTAGACCTACATATGTTCAAGTGGAATAACTAGCATGTGTAGATTTGTGCTTATATAAATCATTTTTCGTTGTAGAGCCCATGTACTTCTCGATTGCATGTTCAGTAATAAGTTATTGCAACAAAATTAGGCGAAGCCTTTAGTCTATCAACTTGATTTTAAAACTCTTGTTTCAGTGGATAAAAACAGCATATTAAAAGCAAAAACCGTAGATTACTCTGCATGTAAAAGCAACTGGTTGATCTCCATTCGAATTCATTGAAATTACACTGTCTGTTGACACAAACTAAAGGGTAGAATGATCGCTTGCAGATAACTCCTGCATTGATTACAAGTTGTTTGATTCTTTTTGATTCACATGTTAACAAACACAATATTGTTGAAATTAAACAAAGAGTTGCAGATATAGAGAAAAAATGACTTCTGCATGTCCAATTGGTAATTTTGAAACTCGTTTTAGTTAAAAATATGTCTGGGACAAATTTTATTGGAAATAGTTGGCTCATAGCAAGATTTCATAGTGTTTGAGCTTTATCAAAATTTAGAGGCATTAAACCTCTAGTCTCAAATCGTTGTTTCTTCTAACTTTTTGAGGTCACCATCATGGTCTCGAAAGGAAAGCTAGTAATTTGTTGCTGAAACTGTATTTCATTTTGCTTTATGTATAAAAACCATGTCATAAAACAGTATAATGTCTGAAATATACAACTAGTTTGACATGTTGGTGACTTCCAACGTGTTTATAACTATAGAGCAACGAGTCTTCAAATTTAATGGTACAATCAAGTTGAACTGGCAATTGTTTATTTTTTCATCTTTAATTCAAGTTTTTTTATGTGAAGCATTGAATAGCAATTATTTTGTAGCAAAATATGCCCTCTTTTTAGTCATATTGTGCAATAGGTGAAATACTTGCATTGTGCTACACAAACAAAATGAGGTTTTTTGTTTTCGTTGCCGTCAAGATCTCACAGAAAATGTGTGATAAGTGTGTGCGAAGTCTGAGTTATATAATCATGTAATCCTTCTGATCTCCCACTATAAACCTCATTAGTGGAGTATTCAGAAACAATAGCAAAGTAGCTTTGGTTATGAGGTTTGTTAAACAAACTTGAAGATGTTTCATGGTTAGGCGAAGCCTTTCAAAATAAAGCAATTAGCACATATATCAGGGCAAATTACTGTACAGGGAAAACTTTATGGACCAACAAATTGTTAGAAACAACCTTAACCAAGAAGTTTGGCATTTCAAGTCAATTATGCTACCCTCTTTTTCAACATCGATCAATTTCAGTTTTTATAGACCGTTTCCAAATGCATTATTTGGGTCAGCACTTCTCCATCATAGCTTTACTGATTACCCACTTTCTATCGTGCAGTTAACAAGGTTGCTCCAGTTGCTTTTAAACAAACATGAAAAAAAAACTGCTTGAAAAATAGTTACCGATTTTTGGGTTTGCACGAATATAGGTATGCCAATCACTGTGCAAAGTTTAGTGTATGTACCAATGCAGCGCTATTGAGCGGAATTTTTTATCCATTGCCTTATTTAACAAAGTTTTTTTTTAATACTTTTTGCAACTAAATTGAAGAAAACCCACATTTACAAGTTAACTGAGATGATAACTACTGGTGTGGCCCTGGCAACTTTCAATTTCGTTGAATGCTTTATAATCTTGTAAATGCAGTAATCTTTTGTAAAATGGTGCCTAGAGATAAAAATCTTTTGATCAGTAGTTTAAGCTAGTTACATAACCAATGTAAAATTCATGAGCTTGACCTAGAACTTTATTATGGTAAAAAGCCTATTTCACAAATGGCTCTTGACGAAAATGGGTGCAAAGTCTCTCATTTTTGCTATCACATGGTAATACTATATGGTATTTAGAATAGAAAAGTTTTGTGTGCAAGTGAATCTCTGCACTTTCGGTAAAAATTTCTTCAAGCTTTTTGTGCTTGAGCTGATGCTATCCAAAAGTAAAAAAAATCTTTTATTGTAATATGTAATCCCATCTCATAGCTAATATGTAAGAAGTTACTACAAACATCTGTTGTGTAATAGCAAAAAATTAATCTATATCACTTTAAACCGCATCAACGCAGTGGGAATAAGAGCATATTCAATCTGTTTATAAGAGAGAGATTAAACAGAAGTGAGGCAATTTGATGGTGCTGTAAGGCTGTCCAAACATTCAATCCAGAAACAGGTATTAAAACAAAGCCACTCGTTGGAAAAACCTTTAGACACTCTTAATTATAAAAGAACAACTGCTCATGAAACACTTTTTTTCAATTTTTTCAATGCCGAACTATCAGCCATATCGTGGTGGATTTTAGCGTAAACATCCTCTGCGCACAGCCAGTATTACATCCTGGCATCACTAAAATAGCCATTGGGTGGCCAGGATGCCTGGTAACTACTAACCAAGTGGACGGTAACTGTATTTATTCCTATACCGACCCTGTGTACACCTATACCGACTTCACTGGGCCGGCAGGAAGTGAGTCAGTGGAGCCTCTTCTGTTGTTGGTACCACCCTGTCTATTGTTCTTGTCGAACACGTGTCTTTTCGAGCGTGGTTTACCGACAAGGAGGCGTTTTCGGAGGGTGGCCTTATTTTGGGAGTTGTTCCCCCGCTGGGAATTACAGTTTTTTCCGACATCGACGTTATTTCGGAGTTGCCTTTCCTTTGCAAACCTAGGATTTTCGCCGTTGCTTTCTCGTTTTTCCATGGTTGGTGAGTTATTTCTTTTACTCTTTCTTCTTCGCTGTATTTGTCACTTTCTGTCACTTTTTGTGCTCTATAACACTGGTAGTCGGCAAATTTTACTGGCTTTCTTGGTTCTCTTCTATGTCTGTCATAGTTGGTGTTGGTTTCTAGTCTGGGTGGTAGAGGTGGCCACTCGTTTGTGTCGGGGTTGTGTCCTTCGGTATTTGGTTGTGTGGGTGCATTTTCTGGAGGAGCCTAGGCCCTATGCTCGGGTGGGGGCGTCCTCTCTCATGACCCTATGGGCAGCAGGAGGTCTCGTATCGACACTTCGGGGGGTACTAGTGGTAGGTGTCTATTTACCTTAGTAATCTCTCTATCGGCTTCTCTAGGCATTTCTGTGGCCGGTCCTTCTGGGTGTGGGGGGTGCTCCAACGGTTCTGGATTTCTCCTTGTTGGGGGCCGTCCTAAGTACGCTCCTTTCATGTTGGGTCGCACGGCCTGCTCTCTGCAGGGTGGTGCCGTCCCGATTGTCTCTTGGCATGACCGGTAGTACTTTAGCTGCCGACTCTTTTGCGTGAATCCCTGTCTGTCTCGCTCCAGGCGGTACGTGTTGTTGGGGTACGTCTGAGTGATGGTGTACGGCCCGATATAGCTTGGTTGGAGTTTGGGATTGCTTCCCTTGGTACGGCGCTTATTCTCGATTACAACTAAATCGCCTTCTGCAAATCTCAATGGTTCATTGCCCTCTTCTTGACGTACTCGGGGTTGCAAGTTTTGCACATACTCGTGTGCGATCTCTAGGTTCTCCTGGGTACGCAGGGTGTGCTCCGTTATGGTAGTCCTGTCCAAGGTGGGTGCGTTCCCTGTGAGCTGGTCTGGGAGTAATACCTCTCTACCCATCATAAGTAGATTAGGTGTCTCTCCGGTAGTGGACTTGGGGGTTTCTCTACATGCCCGCATTAGTTGGGGCAACAAGCTGTCACATTCATCTTGCCCTTTAGGGAGGATCAGGGTTCGTAATGCATCGCCTAGTGTCCGGTTCTGATGTTCCACCATCCCATTTCCTTGGGGGTGGTAGGGGGTAGTACATGTTTTGCGTACGCTCCACAGCATAGACAGCTCCTCCAGTAGTGTTGATTCAAACTGTGCACCCTGGTCGGTGTGGAGTTGTTCGGGTAGCCCCCAGTAACTGAATACTGGCTCGTCTAGTGTGGCGGCCACTGTAGGGGCAGTGGCGTCAGGAATTGCAATAGCATCTTGCCAGCGAGTAAAATGATCTGTTAGGATTAAGATCCACCGGTTTTTTCGGCGGGTGGGTGGTAGAGGTCCTACCAAGTCTACCGCGAGCTTCTGGAATGACCGTCCTGTGTAGAGTCTCTGTCCTTCAGGGGCGCCGGGTTTCCGGCCCTTCTTAGCAACTTCGCATACTTCGCAGTCTCTTACGAGGCAGCGTGTCACGGCGGACAGGCCGGGCCAATACCAGTCCAACATCAAGCGGTTCCTGATCCTGTTGATGCCTGCGTGTGCTAATTTGTGGGTCTCCCACACCGTGTTCTCACGCCACGAAGGGGGGCAGACGGTACAGTACTTGGTCCTTCCTTGGTGTTCCAAGCGCATGGTTAGTACTCCGCCGGGCCTTATACACAGGCGTTCCCTTCGGTCGTGCAGAACTCGCAGCTCCGTGCTGCCTTCCTCCAACTCTTGACGTGAAATAGGCTCCTGTTCTTTGACTGCCTTTGTACACTGTCGTCTTCCTTTTCTTCTTCTTCTTCTTCTTCTTCTTCTTCTTCTTCTTCTTCTTCTTCTTCTTCTTCTTCTTCTTCTTCTTCTTCTTCTTCTTCTTCTTCTTCTTCTTCTTCTTCTTCTTCTTCTTCTTCTTCTTCTTCTTCTTCTTCTGGGGGTTGGGGCCCTTCTTCGTCTTTCTCTTCTTTGTTGGCCAACGGGGTGAATCGGTTGGTCAGTGCGACAGGGGTATTGCCTGGTCGCTGGGTGGTCTTCTGACTGTGGGAGTTGGTGTAAAGGTTTTCGTGCCGGTTTGTTGCCCTTGTGCAGCTAGTAGGTGGCCCTACTACTGTGGGCCGAGCCTGTTTCCCTGTCATGCAGTCCATGGGGCAGTTCTACATTGACTACAGAGGTGTCCTGTCCATTGGCAACCCCAACAGCGTTTGGGTGGACCTTCTTGGGGTTTCTGCTTTAGGTCGGCTACTTCATTGTTCAGCGCCTCGACTGTCTTCAACAGTTTTGTGATGGGGTCCTCCACCTCCTGGCAGAAAATTTTTGCCGGTGGGTGGATCCATGGCGTCCTCTGGGGGTCCTTCATGGACGGTCCGAATGTTGGAGTGGGGGAGTGGGTGGTACTGGTTTTGCAGGTAGTCGTTACCTGCCGTTATGGCTTCCTCCAGATTGATGAGCTGGATGGCCGGCAGGTGCCGTTGTAAATAGATGTGACCCGACGTACTTTGTTAGGTCTGGAGGGTCAGTTCCGTCCAGTTCCTTTGCGGTAGCTCCTCATAGGCTGCCTCCACTAACCTATCGACACTGAGAGCATGCTCTCGGAGGGTGTCTCTCGGATGTTTGCGGTATCCCATCAGCTTGTTTTGGGCCTCCGTTCGGGTAAGTCCGAAGCTGGCCCTTAAGGCTTCTATTATGGCTTGCTTGGTAAGTCCGAGCCCACATTGGCCGCTTTCCCTGTCAGTGCATAGCGGAGATGGACTATGGCTTCTTCTGGCGTCCATTGATTCATTCCGGCCACTTCTTCAAAACATTGGACGAAGTAATGTATGTCGCCTTCTCCATCGAAGTGGGGTTTCTTGACATTATTTTTTGAGTTTGACGTCATCATTCTCTCCAGAATGTCGGTTAGAGTTCCCAAAATCTGCATGGATGATCCTTCTCGGTCCGAACTGACCGCTCTCCGTCTGTACGAAATCGTCTGTGACTTGGATCTTTGCTTCGGGAGGTTGAGATCTTCTGTGGGCACTTGCGATCCCACTGCTGCCACCAATGTACAGGAATTTGTGTCTGGGTGGTAGCCACCTGTACACCTTCCCGACGTGCCCTGCTTCCTACCCAAGTTAGCGTACAATAATGTGCTATTATTGTTGGAGAGCATTCATTGGTTTGTGTAGTTATAGGTGCAGCTGAATCTGGTGCAGAATGAGTGCTGGCAGTTTACAATAATTATGCTATAATTATGGCTGCGTCCGAACCTTCTAAGGATCGACAATAATTGCGCTGTAATTATTGTTTAGTTTTAAGTTTATTGCGAACTTTATTACCGACAATAATTAGGCTGGAATTATTGTTTGGCTGCTTCGACTCTGTCGAGATCGACAATAATTGTGCTGGAATTATTGCTGCGTTATCTTGTCTCGAACTCTACTGTCCGACTTTAGTATGGATCGAACTACCAGGGCACCAGGTGATTTGCGTCGCACTCCTCACCGTAGCAAGGGAATACGCAGTAAGAGGGCAAACCGTTCTCACTTTCCGCCAAGCCTCGTGCTTGCCAATAGTCGACCAGGTCAGTGCTTGTAGTTTTGTAACTTGTAGCAGTGCTGCTTCTTGTGCAAGATAATCTTCTGAGAGCTAGGCTAACTCTGAATTTTATTGCTTGAACACAGATATTTATATAAAGAGGGCGGGTAAAAACATGTACAAGCCACGCCTTGTACTTACAACATATCACCAAATTGTAGTTTGTTACTTCGTGGAAAAATGTTTATAATAATAATAATTAAAATATCTATTTGGGTACACAAAACAACTGCATGTATAGACTCTCGTAGTTAGGCACAAGTAGACAATAGAACTAGGACAAAGACATAGACAGTGTACAAGTGTGTAAATAATAGGATAATGCGTAGACAGTGTACAAGTGAGTAAATAATGAGACAAATGCGTAGACAGTACACAAGTGAGTAAATAATAAATAGCGATAAGTGCTGGCGTCCCTCACAATAGTATTACTTTGATTTTGGATCATTTGGTAAAGAAATTGAATGAAAGATTAATGTGTGTAGCAGTCAAGATTTCACAGGAGACAAAGTTTACCTTATTTGCAACCTATCTCCTTTAAGAAAAAATACCAAATGTCAAAAATTGAAAGCAAATCGTTAAGAGTATTCGCGACCTCTATTCGCTGAACGACTTGCAATAAAAAAATAATCAGACCGGCAATAAATTCAATCAAAAAATAATCGTTTTGTTCGGAACTCATGGGTCAACAAAAAAGTATCTCGTTGAATAAAAAAACATACAGCAAGTATTTATTTATATTGTTCGTAGGTCGCGAATAAAACTGAACACTAAATAAATAATAATGAGCGATTTGATTTTTTTTCATTTTCATAGACCGGTTTTATCTCCTTAAAAAATAATTCAAAATAATTGCAAGCTATGCAAATTTACTAAAGCAAAGGGCAGCTTGACAAACTAATCCAGTTTATAGCAATTCAAATTTTACTACTTTGTCGATTATTCAAAAATTGGGAGTTATCTTCTTTATGATTTGTTCGGTAAACTATAACATTTCATTGAATATTGTGTTGTTCTAAAACTAATGCTCCGTTGCATACGCGACATAGTGAATTGCAAACACCTATTATTTTTTGTGTTTTGTCCAACGAACAGGTCGCGAATACTGGTATTGTTGTTAAAAACCTTTCAGTCGAAAGTCTGTAGCTCCGAGCATATGATGTATTACAAACACAGCTATGGTAATGTTCATGGTGATAATCTGCATTACACACTTATGCTTGTTGCTGTAACTGTAGTCATACCTTAGCCACAACGAACTACCTGTTAACCCATCTGCACTTGTAAAATTGTTCAAGTTGATTACATGTATGTCTAGCAAGCCATTGCACTTTGTAGCAAATTGGCATCTCCCTCCAGTTATTGTCACATGCAGTCAAACTTTCACACACTGATATGTTGAGATGTGGTCTCTCCGTATCTAGAATACTTGTTGCTGTAAATTTCGTCCTACCCTAGCCACAATGAACTACCTGTTTACTGTTCTGCATTTCTAAAAATGTCCCATGTACCACTTTGTCTCAAATTATCTGCCTGCAGTTTCTAGTTACAGGCAGTCAAACTTTTGCGTACTGATAGCTTGAGATGCTTGAGATGTGAACTCACTGCGTCTATGATAATTGATGCTATAGCTGTCTTCTGAGCCAATCCACAATGATTTACCTGTACCATTCTGCATGTGTTGAAATGCACCAATGATTAATATACCAGCTAACTATTGCACATTAGCTGCCCCATCTTCATCCAGTTAGTGTAACAGGAAGTCATTTTCTTTGTCTCCGGCATAGCTTGAGATGTAATATCTCTGTTTCCATAACAGTTGTTGTGGTAACTGCTGTATGGTCCTAGCCACAATGAAATATTTACCACCCATCTGCACACAGTTAAATGTGGTAACAGTTATATGCTAGCTAGGCATAGGATTTTGTATTTACTTGGCTGGCTGCTGATTTCTCCATTGTGAACTATAGATACTGTTTGCTCAACTGTCGTTAACTACTGCTCAAGTTTTGACTATATAGTCAACATTTGAGCAGTAGTTCCCTATAGTTTCCTATTCCCTATAATGAATAGTTAGGCAAATGCTACATTATAATATTTGCTTACCTATTCATTATAGTTAAAGATTACCCAACTACAAAAAGATTTGCCATCAAAATATTTTTTTTTATGGAACAGCTGAATGATAGCTGCTATTTGTAACTCTAAACGTTCTAGTACCCAATTTCATTATACACGTTTGATTTTCAAACTTCCAGATTTTGAATTTTCTTGGTCTAAAACGGGTTTACCGTTGCCAAAATTTTATACTTGATGTGATTTGGACATCTTGAAATACTGACTTTGAAAATTATTCATCATGTTTATGTCAACCTTCAATCTTTGGATACAGATCTTTATGGCGATTGTAGTCTAAAAGACCTGGTATGCCCAGTCGCTTGTTAAAATTTAACAAAAAATTTTCTTATCCCCAAAATATTGTGGCAGCAACAGGCATTGCAGCTATGTTTGTCTGTAATAGTAACAGAAACGATTTTCCCGTTTAGTTGTACAAGTAACAATATTTTCGTCGCCATTCAGAGGGTTAATCAGTGATTGTAACACCATCACCTCAAAGCATTTGCTGCCAGATGGGCTAGTCTAATGGGCTAGTCTAGATTTTTCATTCATTCCATAGATTGTTGATAATGCTGATTGCCAATGCTGATGTAATCAGGTGTATTAACAATTGTTCTAACAGTTTGATATAGCTAGTAACCAGACTCTGTGTTTGCTGGCTGATACTGAACATGCATATTCTATTTTGTGTATTTCTTCTCAAATGATACAAAAGTGGTTTTAATTGTAGCTTGTAGTAATAAATTTATTTAATAATAATTTATTACTAAATAAACTATATTATTAATTATGAGGAGCTCGACCTGCTGCTTTGGCATTGACTCTTCAGTGACCAATTTCCTCTTTCCCATGCTCAAGTTGATGAAGAAATCAAAGTAGATGGGCAGCTGTAGGAAATCTGGCCAATCAGAGCACAGCGATCTGGCTGAGCGCCGCAAAATATCTGGCTGGCTGGACACTGGCCGTTTTGCCTCAAATCACTCAATGCCCTGGGCGCCACAGTGCCAGAGGGCATAATCGCTCTGAAAATCGCCAGTCTGTTTCTGGCTTAAGACTAAAATACAAACATACATAAAACTTTATTGTCATAAAGTACATATTCTGTCACATGATTTTCATCACATGTATTGGAGAGCTCACTAGTTTCTCGTTTGACAGTATATTTATTTTTAGCCTCCGTCACAAAGTTATAGATTTGATTCATATGTAAGTGATGAGTATTCATGTGTGCATTAACTTTCAGCGGTTTCTATGTGTTTTAGAGGAGTCATGCGGGCGGGCTGACACACCGCAATACTGTTTATGCAAATAATGATACTGGCTGGGACACCGGCAAGCTTTATTCTCTCATAAATATTACCTCATGGACCGTGATTAATAATTTGCTGTAAACAATCAGTGCTCAATTGTGTATGGATCAATAGTTGCAACAGAAAATTTTTTGTTCAATACAAAATTTATTTCCTTCATTTGTCTTATCAGCGTGAATTGCTACTGGTTTTATATTATACTGTAATAGCAGTGTTCCTGCTGCTTTCGCCTGATTCATAGTTTTCATTTATGGAGTTTACTTGGAATAAATTTGTAACTTGGTTGTACAGTGTGACAGGGGACAATGTTGAATATGTTTGAAAGGTGAAATTGACAGAAAGCAAAGTCTGATCGATCAGACAAATGTAGTTAATTTTTTGCCAGCCTGACTACACTTGTCCATTTAGTTTCACAACAGGGTGTATCTGATGTTTGGCAAGCAGGTAGTTTATACATCCAAATATTGAAGGAAAAGCTTCACAATGGATACCAGGGCTGTAACTGCTTTTAGCATTTGTTTTGCGCTATAGTCTGCGGTTCTGAATTAATATAGCTTCGATTCTGTCAGGCAAGTTTAACGCTTAGCACTTGGCTGAGACTATACAGCACCCTGCTGGCAAGCGTAATCAATCCTCTATAAAGCAGAGAAATGAGCCCTTATCAACACAGTGGAGCATGTAGTAGCCAGTATCCAGCGAAGCCCTTCCGCTATGTCTTCAAACCAAAATATCCACAGAAAACATCCAACGCAAATGATAGGCAGAAAACTAAAGAGAACCTTGGAGTAAAAAAAATGATAAAACAAAGGTTCAGGTAGTTCACCTTGAGCATATAGCTAAATTAACTGCCAGGCCAGTAAAACAAGCTATAGACGAATACCTGCTGACAATCACAAAGAACATGTTGAAAGTGATCAATAAAAACTTAAGTCGAGTAAACCTACACATTTACCAGACTCCTGAAGCAGTGGAGTCACCATATATCCCATAGGGCCTATCTTATGTTGCTGTCACCAAAAATAATTGCATGTTGTATTTTAATGACGTTTTAAGATTTGACAGGAAAATATGTTTCTAATAATAATTTATTCTGCGTAGCTTATGTCTTTGGTTACGAATTATTGTTGGTTATAAATCTATAAGCGGTTAGATTGATGCTGTTCAAACAATAGAAAGCCCATGAGACTTTAAAATTACAATAAAGTATTGAAAGTGAGCAGCACGTGCTAGTGCAGTATGAACATTCACAATTGAATACATATATGTATGATATTGAAATACTCAGCACTTATTGGAAAACTTGAGCAATGGTAAAATAAACTGGTGTTTCGTTTTTCACCTATGCCTAGCGAAGTGACTTTGCTAGGCCTGAAATGGGCAATACAAAAAAAGTAAAAATGTTGTTAGAAGTGATGGCTTTGTTCAATTAAAATACCAAGCTCACTGCAAAAAGAGTTCTCAAGCCAGTAATGGTGAGCAGTTTACTACAGCAAACAGGTTGTATGCAGCATGAATACCAAGACCATGTGTTAATGAACCAGGCTGAGTAGCGAGCGAGAAGTCGTGTTCAAGTCCAAGTTGCGTCCAGACAAACTCCTTTTCAGTCATGAAATCAATTATTATGCTTGTTTGATGTGTTTGAGATACACTGGGCAGATTCTCTCAGAAATAATTTGTACAGTTCCCCAAAAATCAATAATTGTAATTCACAACAATTGAGGCAAAATTGAAAACAAAAACTGTGATATTGTTGTTCATACTGTTGCAAAAATGGCGAAAGGTAATTTTGAGAACTTTTGAACATAACAGATAGCCCTGGCATAAAATAGGATACAGAGACTTCACAAACACTGGCAAACAGCTATCAGTTCACTAACCCCCTGGAAACTTACCCCCCCCCCATCAATTGAACTATTCATATACAAAAACAAGCAACGTTTACAAAAAAAGGGCAACTCCAAGAAAATGTGCAAACAAGAGAAGACAACTGCTAGAAAAAAAATGGTCCAAAATTACTGTAACAAACTGTGTTACACAACTATCAGCAAGATTCTTGATGTTAAGGTGAGAATTAATAAAAAAAATACTATTTAGCACTAGTTAAAAACAAAAACAACTCTAATTATTTTATTTCACTATTGTTCATCCTAGATTAATGTGTATCTTTTTATTTTAGATCAATATGTCATCAAAAGCACTCCACATAAAAGTTTTCCTTCCAGAAGCTTATCACAAATATGTGAGAGGAAATTCGATCGTACAGGAGAAAAGGAATTTACCACTTAACATTGCAAGCAATAACATGTTGCATAGTGCAACACATGCTAAGCATGGATACGCTATATGGAGAGCTTTCACCTATCCAATACAAAACTTCTCTACCTCAACAAGTCGATCCAATAGAGTTAGTCAAATTTCAAAACTATTCTAAAAATTTTAAAAAGCATCAATATTACCAATTATTTAAAACCAAATTAAAAGAAATGCTTGGGATAAACACTTTTTCAAAAATTATATAAATAAAAATGGACCGAAAAAACTTTGCATCAAATCCGTCCTCATATTCACAGATACATCCAAAAAGATGAATACCTAGGTTCTTCTGTATTTTCTTTTGAAATTATGCTAGTAGTTTTTCATGACTATATGTAATACTTCTTATATAATAAAGTTATACGATCATACAACGCTTCATTTTTATACAATACTCAAACCCCCAATCTGAAATACTCAAAATACCTGGTGCACACAAAAAGGCACCAACAGGGAAGATAAATAATCAACATACCACACCAATAAATAACATACATTCTAAACACCTGGTGCACACAAAAAGGCACCCAATGGACCAGGAGAACCTCCAGGAGAACCTCCAGGAGAACATCCAGGAGATCATCCAAGAAATCCTCTGGGAGAACTTCCATGAGAACCTCCAGGAGTCCAGAACCTCAAAACAATGTATAAATCAACATTCCATACTATAAAATTACATACATTCCAAACAACTGGTGCACACAAAAATATACCTCACGAGTTCTCATGGTAGCTGGTGCATACTTCAAGTACCTGGAACCAGGAGAACTTTCTCCTTAAACTCCATGACAGGAATCTGCTCCCCTAGCACTACTGCTAAGCAAGCCAAGTACAAATTGAATAGAGTCATGGACGTCTTAAATGTGAGAGTTTTGGAAGGAGTACAGAGAGATCAAGTTAAAATGTAATTCCAATAACTAACACGGGTTGGGAATTGGAGTTCTTCAAGTTAGCTCTAAGACAATTGAACTCAGCTAAATATTACAAATGTGCTAAAGTTAAATATAAAGTAAAAGCGGTGTGACTTTTGACATATAATGTTTGTTTTAAGTGAAGATAAAATACATGTAATTAGTGCTGTGATGCACCATCTTTTTACGATTTATATTATAATGAACAAAAAAAGAGTAGCACACAGTAATCGACTTGTACGAAAGAAATTATTAATGAATTTGGTGAATTTGAAAGACTGATCACAGCTGATGATCTATGTCACCTTACCATCACTAAATCTGATCATGCCTTTAACGACATATATATGTATATGTATATACACAAGTCTTTTTGTATTATGGAGGGATTTCCGCGCAAAGTTTTGTGTTTTTACAGAAGAAAAGGTGATGTTGTATTTGGCTGAAAAAAGTGTTATTTTAGCGCAAAACTTTATAAGACGAATATATTAAAACACGTTTTTTGCACGAATAGACCTGTTTTGCAGCAAAAAATTCTGTTTTAGTTGTGCAAAAAATACTGTTTTATTTGCACGGAGAATACTGTTTATTTTGAGCGAAACATAATGTAATTCTGTGTGTCAAAAAGTGGATCTGTTGCTCCAGCAAAAAATGCAGATTTTTTCACACAAAAGAATGTTGTTCTTTCCCCACATGAAGTGGTGTTTCTCATCAACAAAAATAAGATTTTTTTTGCGCGAAAGAATGGCCTGTTTCTTGCGCAAAGATGAAGTGATTGTGGCACGGAAAATTTTCTCACGCAAAATAAGGCTTTTTTCTCGCCTGAAAAATGTTGTTTTTTGTACACAAAATGTTGTTTTTTCTCAGCTCAAAAAAATAAACATTTTCGCGCAAAAAATAACCCTTTCTCCGCAGAAAAAATGTCGTTTTTTCTGCACGGAAAAAATGATGTTTTTTTGCACAAAAAATTTTTTTTTTTTCTGCTGGAAAGGTGTATGTTTTTTCCACAAAAAAAATTGACATTTCCTTGTGCAAAGTCTGTTTTCTATCTCAAAACCCTTTTATAGTACCTATGTTTTTCCGCACAAAAATATTTTTCTTCGCGCAAAACTACATTTTTTTGCTCGCTACAAATATTGTTTTTTTCAAGCAAAATTTGTGTTTATTGCAACAACAAAATTTTGTTTTTTTTTTGCAAAAAAATTGTTTTCTTTCTGCGCAAAAAGTGTATTTCTCTTCACCGCGATTTTGGTTTTTTTATCGCGCAAGTAATGTGTTTTTCGCAGAAGTAAAATCTCTTTTTCTCGCCCAAAAAAAAAATTTTCACTCGACTACTGCTGTTTTATCTGAAAGTAATTTTTTTCATGCTTTGCGCGAAGAAACCACATACTTTTTGCGCAAAAAAGGATGTTTATCCGCGAGAATTGTGCATTTCCCTCAGTCAAATTTGTTTTTCTTGTTGGCGAAAAGATGTCTATTTTTGCGCGACTAAAATTTCTTTTTTGCATAGCGCTAACTGGTGCTCTCTGAAAAAATTGTGTGCATTTCTCACATGACTATAACACATAATTTTCTTGCAGAAAAATTTGTTTTCACCTGAAGAATGCCATTTTTTTGCGCGAAAAATTACTCCAGTCGGACGAAAACTTCTTTATAATGTTTATGTACAGAATTATTGCGAGAAAAAAAAGATTTGTTGCGCAAAATGTCCTATATATTACAAAGGGATTTTCGCGTGAAGAATGTTGTTTTTCGCATCATGATTGTGAGTTTAGGTCATTCAGTGCAACAATAACTATTTAAACAGCATCGCTTCACATAAAAATCATTCATTTCAGCTAAAGCATCTGAATGATTAACATATGCTTTTCGTTCCACTGCAGCAACTAAGAGAACTCTCAGCAACGAGGTAAAAATTAATAAATAATAACTTAAGACCGGCTGCGAAACTTATTAAGGTATAGTTTTTCAATCGTGTATTATTTATTGTACTCAACACACAAAAATCATTCATCTCAAACAAAACATCTACAGAATCAGCATGTGCTTCTGGATCTACGGCAGTAACTCTCTCAGCAGCGAGGTAAAAATTATTACAATAATTATTTCAGACTAACTGTGAAACTTAGATATAGCTTCAATCATGTATTACGTATTTTACTCGGACAATATTTACTCACAAAAGTTTGCTAATGTCATACGCTAACCCTTTACACTGTATATAAATAATAATTACCAGGCTTGTCGATTTTTTCCAGAACTATTCATAAAGATGCAAACAGTTGACGTCAATGTAACAGAAACTGAACCTAAACTTCTGACTGAAGAAGATTTGTTACTTCTGCAAAGCTTATGTAATAAAAAAAATGATCAAACAGTAAAAATTTTTGCAAACAATGCTAGAATCATCAACAAAAACTGGGTACAGCAGCTGGAAAGTTTTTGAAATAAAATTTTTCTAACGCTAAAGCTCTTAAAGAATGATACCACAATAGAGATTCGGGAAATTCATTCTCAATTACAACAACAACGTCCACAAAATTGGGTAAATACACCTATTTCTATCAAACACGTTTGCGAACACTTTCACATAAGAAGGAGAACTCCAAGACCAAGGACCCATCACAAGGTACAAAGGTCGACAAAAACAAACTGTAATACTAATTAAACTCTGTTTTTTGTCCGAACTATTTTATCTTCATGAAATAATTACTTCTGTACATTCCTTTAATATTATAATATAACTATTCAATACTCATTCAATACGTATCTATGAAAACGATTATGTATGAAAAAAACAGCTTAAAGTTTTTTTGTAATAAAACTATACCAGTAACTATACAATGTTAACCCAACAATCAAAATAAGTCACCATACAAAATTCAGTATAAACCCACATGTTTATAAACCAGTCAACCTCATAATCTAACGACATAAAACATCGCAATGTAAAACCCCAAAAATCAAACACCTGGTTCACCCAAAAAGGCACCACACCCAACTAATGCACCAGAAGAACCTCCAGAACCTCCAACAAAGCAACATAACATACAAACGATCGTCCAACTCTACATTCCACACCATAAAATTCCATACATTCTAAACAACTGGTACACACAAAAAGGTACCTCAAAGGTTCGCATGGTAACAGGGGCGTACTTAAAGTACACTTGGAACCAGGAGAACCTTCTCCTCCCTAGACTCCATAGCAGAGATCTGCTCACTTATTACTACTAATATAAATGGGAAATTATTAGAGTAAGATCGAGTATCGCAGAACACATTGCAATAAAAATAATCAAACCGGCGATAAATTTAATCAATAAGTAATCATTTTGTTCGGAATTCATTGGTAAAAAAAATTAGCTCACTGAGCAGAAAAAGGATTCAAAGTGTATTTATTTACGTTTTTCATAAATCGCGAATCAAACTGAATACTAAATAAATAATTACGAGTGTGTTGATTTCTTTGATTTTCATACATCTTTGAAAGCAAGCATTGAAAATTTACTAAATGGAAGAGCAGCCTTATCAACTATTTGAGTTTATAGCAGTTCAAATTTTATTAATTTCTTGATTATTTTGAGAACGTGGGTTCTTTATGATTTGTTCGGTAAACTGAAACACCTCCTTTAATGTTTATGTTGTCTTAAACTAATGTTGCGTTGCATTCGCGACGTATTGAATTATGAACACCTATTATTTTTTGTATTTTGTTACACAAAGAAGTCGTGAATTCTGGTAATGGCAGTGTGCTTCTTGAATTAAGATGTTTGCTGTAAATTGATCAGCAATACCAATAAAAAATGCTGCTGATCCACCAGATTTTTCTGATTTCAGATGCAAAGAAAAATAAATCAGTGGTACGCATTAATTGAATTATAGGGAAAAACTCAATAATGATTTTGGTGAGCTTGTCAGAGTGATTACGACTGATGATCTATGTCACCTTGTCACTACTAAATTTGATTATACATTTAAAAACTTTCATAATTCCTATAACTATCATAAAATTTTATGATACAAATTGTATTATTAATAACCTACATGCAAAACCCTCTGATTGCTGGAATAGAAATAGGAAACAACCAGCAGTGAACCAATCCTCTGCTAAACCAACTGTCAACCGGATTGTAAATTGCAACAAGAAGTTTGAAACTCAACTGTGATTTGCGCTGTGCCATGTTGGAAAGATAACCAGGGTGATATAAAATGTAACAAAAAAGTTTCCACTGCATTTATTTCTATCCAGCAAACCTATTGAGCCGGATTGCAGGGTAACTAAAAAAAACACAGTGTCAGAATTGCACACAGTTACGACAAGACAGAGCCCAATGGTCAAGTTCAGCGGCACACCCAGGAGGATCTATGTCATTGTGAAACCAGTACTTTGCATATATTGCTAGTAAAGATTTCATTCAACACATTTAATACTTACAAGAAGAACTGTTAGCTGCAGCTCTAACCAAACTTTCATCGATACTCAAACTTTTGCTGCCATCAAACACAGCAATTACAGAGCAGGATAAGCTGATCTACAAAAATAGAAAGAAAGTGGTGCAGGCGACAAAAGAAATGTGTGACTACTCCCTGCTGTGGGACGAAAAGTGCTAACTGATGTGACAGGTTACTGAAAATTATCTTGGGTTGGTTTGAATCTCAAAACACTAGTAGAACAAAGTAAGATGACTTAAAACTAACTCATACATTCAATCAATTGTACCAAGGAAACAATGATTATAACCTCCAAATTTTCTTGAAGTCTCGCAACAGCTGTCCATAGACTCAGTGTGGTTGATTATTGAAATGCAATGACGTTTTCACATATTTTGTAAGCTTGCAAAATGGCTTAAAATATGCCATTTCATAATACTTAAAGTATCTACAATTGTTTCAAGCTATTGTACTATACTTACAAGAAAGACAGCAAGTACAATGGGGTGTCCCATTGCATCCAAGTGTAGCTTGTCTACCAACAAAATATGTCTGCTGGATGTCCCAGGTTCAAATGATTGCTGTCTAGTAATTGATGGTATAATGTATAGCAGAAACAGCCAATCACATCACTCGACGTGTGTAATACTAAACTGTTTCATTTCTTAAAGTTCATACGCTTGACCTGCATTATGTGAGCATCAGGCAGTCAGCAATGATGTTTGAAGAGATATCCAGCTAATGCATGCTGGTAATATACAGGCCAAGAAACATTGTAAAGTCACTATAAAATCGTGATTTTGTATCTAGTTAGGAAAAATAGTTCTGTTGTGCTGAATGGAACAACCTGATTAGCGCATTTTCTAGATAAATCAGAAAAAGTTTTATGCAAGCATTTTCTCTCCAATACGGCGAATGCTACTTTTGTTTATGAAGGAAGAGATGCTATAATAATTTTTTCAGAACGCTGTTTTAGCTTTTTTGTTTCGCTTGCTGAGAAAAAATTTGTTGGTGGTTCATTGGCACTGGAAAGCATAAACAAATTTATCTGCATGGAATGAGACATACTGCTCATAGGTATTGTTTCATCTTTATTACTGCTGATACTTAGTGACGGACAAGTTTTTTGAAAACAAAATAATGTTTCCATTAAAGCACCTAAATAATTTCTTGAAACAAAACAAGACTGTCAGAAAAAGACTAAGCATTGTTCATACTCACGTACGCATGAAGTGATGAAATGGCAGTCTGGGAGTTACAATGGGAATGGAATGTTCCTTCTTACGCAACCAAACTTAGCAAAGGCAATATTGTTTTGGTTATACAAATATAATCAGCCAAAGCTGTACTTTAGGCATTTTATTGATAAAATTACTCCAGTGCAACATTCCCATGCACTCTTCTAGTAGTTTAAAATTTGGTCTCGCTTAGCTACCCTAGATAAGATCTTTCTCCGAGTGGAATGACACTGAATCTATGTGTGGACTTCTGCCGTAGTAGGACCATCTTCAGATATATGTATATGCCTACTGTGTTTGAAAGTGTGAAGCAAGCTGCAGCTAAGACTGTGTGCTCCAAAAAGGCGAAATCCACCATTTTTTTAGCTTAGTGTTGCCACTTGTGTGGTATATCTAGATAACTTGTGATTCGGTTGGTAGATACTTTTGTCAAAGTAGAAACGTATGAATATGATCAGTCTCAGCTCTAACCTCTGGTCATACATAGCGAATCTTAAACAGATTAAGTCATTTTGTAGAGTCTATAAATAATTCATTCTCACAATAGTCATAACCTGCTGTTTACTTAACAAACACTTCAATAGTAGAAATGATAGACAAATGTATTAGCAACTACAGATCTATGTTTTGCAGTGGAAGATAAATGAATTCAAGTGGATAATCTCACTGGATATAGTATTTTTAGCATGACTGTAGTTGAAAGGACTGAATCTTTGTACTTGTCAAAATGAAACTGGTTTCCGTTGCTGACTTTTGTTTTTCGAAAACTTTGTAATTTAAATTTCCTTTCTGGCCTCGAAATATTTATGAGAAAACATTTAAACAAACAATTATTGTACTCAATAGTAGTGACATCAAAAGAAGCACTGCAAGAAAAGCAAGGCTGTCATGTAAAACAGGATTTCATATGCCTACAAAAGTGCAAAACAATGTTAGCTTTGAAAGCGTTTAACATTGAGGAATTCAAGTAAGGCCTCATGCTGCTGACATGAATTGCATCCATAAAAGTATTGAGAAATAAAAATAATACAACACAATCTTCACAAGGTTCAGATTTTTCAAAATAACATTGTTTCTTTGAATATTTCTGTCATCACTTTGTCTGCATGTTTTTGAGCATTGCATAACGCCTCTAAGAACGTTGTTTTACTCAACATGCTATGTAGACATTTTATACCTCATCTTAATTTGTATTCAACAAAACTGTCAAAGAAAAATACATATTAAAAATTTACATATGACAGTTTCATTAGTACCGAAAGCACATTTATATAACAACCAGTAGCATGTACAAGCGCAAGATACCCACATGTACAATATACCCGCATGTAGAATATCTACATGTACAGTGTACCTACATGTACAATGTACCCACACGTACAATATACCCACATGTACAGAGCGCCTACGTGTACTGTATGCCTACATGTACAACATAACTACATGTATAAAACCTACATGTACAGTAAACATACATGTATAATATACCTACATGTACAATATACCTACATGTGCAGTGTACTTACATGTGCAATTTACCTATATGTATATTGTACTCACAAGTGCGACATACCGACATGTCCAGTGTACTTAAATGTACAATATACATATGTGTATTGCGTACCTACATATACAATATACATGCATATCAGAGTACTCCAATGCACAATATAACTACATTGGCAGTGTACCACATGTACAGTGTACCTACATGTACAATGTACTCTCATGTACATGTACCTGTACAATATACCTACACGTCCAGTGTACCTACATGTATAATATGTATACACACAGAATGTACATGTACTTACATGTACAGTATACTTACATTTACTGTGTACCTACATGTACAATTCACCTAAATGTACAGTGTGCCTACATGTACAATACACATACATGCAGAATGTACCCACATGTACAATATAACTAAATGTACTTAAGTGTACTTACTTTTACGTTATACGTAGATGTACTGGGTACTTCCATGCACAGTATGTGTACATTCAAAATATAACTGTGTTGATGGTCAACCAGGACGCACAAAAACTATTCATGTACCTGATACCAACATGTACAGTGAATCAAAACATAAAACTTATCTTTCTTTACAGTAGAACAAAATGTTGATTTATGTACATGTCGCTGTGTTGTACAGTATGCAACATGTACAAAAATCTGAAAAGTGCCACGTACCTACATCTACAATATACCTACTTGTGCACTTTACTCACAGGTACATTATTTTATACGCTCGCAAATAAAGTATTTATTCATGTAAATAAAATATGATATGACAACACTTTTACATGTGAATTATAGCTACATATAAAGCATAACTACACACACAATTAACTTGGACGGACAGTACAGCTACGTGTCAAAAATACACACATATACAATATACCATTATATACAGTATGTCTAAATGCACAGTACACATACCTGTACTTATATTTAAGGTGAAGTATACCTACATGTACATTACCCATATATGCCTGTACAATTCATCAACGTGTAAATTGTATATATATTATAAATCTACACATATGTATGTATACCTACATGTATAAATATACCTAATACACACACATTGGCAACATTCCTAGGTGTGCACTTCCCTACCTGTACAATAAACCTAGATATAAAGTATGAGTTTATGTACAGTATGTATAACTTAATTCACATGTATCATGGTATCGTATTATAGCACGCCCACATGTGCGCCCACACGCACACATGCCCTACATGTGTCTGCACCTACAAGTACGGTATTCCAAGAAGCACAGTATACTTACATGTACAATATATACTCATGTGCAGTACACCTAAATGTAGAACAATTCCATATCTGCAAAATCCTTATGTGTATAAATTGACATGCAAATCACATCTACATTTGCAGTATACATCCATGTAGAACTCTATGTGTACAAAATGCATGCATTTACGGTAAATTCCCATGTACAGTATATCTGCATGTATGGTATAGATACATGTAGAATATAGCTTAATGTTTAAAATGTATGAAAATTTTTTGTGTAGGAATGCTCTACATGTACATTATTTCTGCATGTAGAGTACTTGTACACAACAAAAATTATCTACCTGTATAACATATTCAGGTGTAGAGCAGGCCTATGCTCTTTACTTTGATATAACGACATGAACAACGCAACTACATGTACATTGCAACTACATGTACAACAAAACTACATGCACAACACAACTACATGTACAACACAACTACATGTACAATACAACTACATGTACAACACAACTACATGTACAATATAGTACGTTTACATTACTTCTAGACTTGCAGTATACTTACATCTAAATTTTAAATACATATGAATAATTTTCACCGATACAGTATACCTATGTTTGCAACATACCCATTGCACAATATAGCTACATACAGAGTATACCGACATTTATTGTATTTTACATGTCTGATATAAGTACATACCTTTACATTAAATCTATATGTCAAACAAACCTTAGTGGGCATTATGAAAAAAATTGCTTGTGATCAGTTTATCCACACTCAGAGTATGTATATCTATTCAACATATACAACTATATCAACAGTTTACCTATATTTACAATAAGCCCGCAAGTAAAACTCCCTTTAATCTACAAATAACCTACATGCATAACAAATTTACAGGTGAGGTATGCCTACATGTATAATATACCTACATGTTGAGCATACCTTCATGTGCATGTAAATGTGTCTTAGTAAATTATTTTAGCTAGCCTACACATACAACATACTTACACGTACAATGTTATTGTGACTGCATGCACGATACACCAACAAATAGAGTGTTCCTAGATGTGCAATATAATTACAAATAAGCTATACTCACAGATAACATACTATATTTACTTCTACAAAATGCCTACACGTACGCTTTACCTACATTTAAATAATGTCTACTTGTAGAATATACATACATTTGCATTATAGATAAGTGTAAATTAGGATCATAATGTTAACTACGGTATGACTACTTCTTACAATACTCCCACATGTACACTACACCTGCATAAGCTGTATGTAAGATTTTTCAAAATTTCTGGACACTCTATGTAATTAAATATAGAATGTACCTATTTGTCCATTTTACTCGCATGCTGAGGATATGCATGTACATTTTACCTTGATGTAAGTATATCTGCATGTACAGTATACTTATCCTTACAATAAATATACGTGTACAATAATTCTACATGTGCAGCACACTTTCATTTGCCACATAACCAAATTATACATTTATGTAAAGTAAACCTTCATGTACAGCATACATACATGTACAGCATATACATACATGTACAGCGTACATACATGTACAGCATACATACATGTACAGCATACATACATGTACAGCATACATACATGTACAGCGTACATACATGTACAGCATACATACAGTACATGTACCGTACACCTACATGTACAGTATACTTACATGTACTGTATGACTACATGTACGGTATACTTGAATGCACAGTACACCTACACAAACAATACACCTACATGTAAGATATAGCTATATGGACAATCTACTTAGATGTATAATATACCTTCATGTAAAGTGTGTACATGTCAGCGGAATACCTATAACTAGTGTATACCTGAATGTACGGTATACATACATGTGCAGTACACTCGCATGCACAGTAAACTTGCACGTAGGATACACTTACATGTTAGCCATAGCTACATGTACACTTTACGTACTTGTAGAATATACTTTCATGTATTGTATATATATGTGAACATTATACCTTTATTTACTGTATACCTAAATGCGTGTTATAAGCAGCTGTAAATAGTACCTAAATGTGTAGCATACCGACAAGTGCATGATACATACCCGTGCAATTTATTTACATCGTAATACACCTACACATAGAGTGTACCTAAATGAACAGTATAACTAAATGTAGGCTGTAAAGGAATATACGGTTTACTTTCATGTACTTTATACTAACATTCACGGTATACCTACATGTACAATCCGTCTAAACCTGCAGTGTACATACATTTACAGTAAACGTAAAGGTATCATGTGCCTATATTTATGTTTTATCAGCATGCGTAAAATTATGCATGCATGCTGTACCAACATATACAATACATATATAAGTGCAATATATTTACATTTACATATACATTACACCTAAAAGTGGAATTATTCCACACATTTAGCTATATTAAACAACGCCCTACACGCACAAAATTCCGAAAATCCGCTTACACTTGCAACTGGAATGTACATACCTCTACACTTCACATACTTACAAGTACATGTACATTATACATACAGGTGAATTATATCTTCATGACAATATATCTAAATTGACGATTGTTCTACATGTACAATGTATCTACACCTACAGCGCAACTACATGTACAATACTTATATGTAAAACAAAACTATATACTGCAAGTGAAGTGTACCTACATGTAGAGTATTTGTGCCAGTACAATGCATCCAAATGTAAAGTAAACATAGATGTGACCTATAAAATCCTGTACAACTTATCTGAATGAACGATTTAGCTAAATGAGCATTACACAAGTGTATGCCATAGCGTCGCATACCTACAGATATAATGTACCTACATATACAGTATACCTTCATATACAATATACGTACCTACACATACAGTATACCTAGCTGTACAGTATACCTAGATGTACAGTGTGTCTATATATACATTCCGGTCAGTGTATTATAAATACCTGTACGAAATCTCTACATGCGGAGTATGTCTACATGAACAGTACACATATATATAAACTAAGCCTGCCCATAAAGTGTATAGATGTGTACAGTGTACCTACATGGACACTGTGCCTACATCACACTGGATCAACATGTACAATTTGGCTAACGGTTTACATACCTGTACAGTGTATATAAATGTACAGTTTACCTACATCTAATTTATAAATACCTGCACAGGTAGATCTCTATGTAGAGTTTATCTACCTGAGCAATATACATCTTTATATATTTATGACAACCTGGCTTGTTGGATTTTGTGGCATTCCCTTATCCCACAATCACCAGTGTAAAGGAGAAACTATTAGTTTACTGAGAGTTGACCTATTTTATTTTACATTATTTCATAAAAAAAAACTTGTTCCATCAAAATTGTATTATAACGAGTAAAATACGAAAAAGATTCACACTTTAATGACATTTGAGGAAGATCCAATGGTTGGCAGGGTTCTGTGAGACCAGCATGCTGCATCATATAGTTTTTACAGTAGGTAATATGCATTTTTCAAAGTGTGACCGCTTCTATTCCTGTATGATTACTTCTTCGACAGAAATTTGTCCAGCAGGGAGCACTGAGGCAACTTAATAATCAGAGAAAACTTACTAGGATATTCCTAATAATGTGGAAAAAAAGAGGACAACTCTCAGTATTGTAAGAATTTTCCTAGATGCTTGTGGGTGTTTGATAATGGAGCACCACAAAATCCCAAAAACGGGCTAGACCCTTACACTAAATATATCTATACATACAGCATAACCACACGTACATGTACATTATAGCTACACGTAAAATAAACCGATTTTTACTTGTTGCTTATTCATAGATTATATATTTAATTGTGAAAGACAGCTGTATCTACATTGTGCCTACATGTTAACAACACATTCCGAATGACACACAACCTGTCAGCAGAAGTTGATGTTAAAATGCTTACTTGTTGATGGAAACCTACAGATTACTTGTGAAAGGCACCAGAGTTTGTTTGTTTGTTTTGAGCCGTGCCATGTGGGCAACCCTATAATACGGGTCTCATAAGCTTGTAGCTTGTGTGAGCAGAACCCTATACCCATGCCCGCCGTTACACTGGCTACTCTTCGGAAAAAGCAGAGGGGGATCTTTTACTAGCATGACTCCATAGTTATTATGGAGAGTGCAATCAAACTAGGGAGCACGTTATTTTTATGCCCATATCCGACCAGGCAGAGCATATAGGAAGCCAAATATCTTGCTCACAGATAACGGTGCTGGGAATCGAACCCCAGATCCAGGATTGAAGTGCAAGCACTTTTACCACTAGACCACACGTGCTGACAGTATTCAATGTTGTCCATCATTGCCATCTGTAATTATACAATGCAATAATCAGTTAAAGCTATTAGTTCAGAACTCCCTAGATAGCTTGTTGATTAATGTCAACAAAAATTGGTAATTAGCAAGAATAACTTGAGCAGACTTGAGATACCAGGCCATTAGCAAAGCTAAGTATGTGTCTACACACTAATCAGCTTTGTTTCTATAACTAAGTACTATATTTACCGTACACTTACCTGTGCAGGACACCTATACTACAATGAACCTACAAAAAACAGTATTCACATAGCTACTTGTCCACTACCCAACAAGCAAATAACATCCAGGGAACATTTCACAACATCGTCTTTACGAAACATTGGCACAAAATATTTTCCAAATATTGTTGCAACGTTTTGAGATAACGTTTCAGGAAAATGTTCTGCGAAAATGTTTTTGTCACGTTTAGAAAATGTTATTCAAAATGTTTGCCCGAACATTACAACAACATTGCGACAAAATGTTTATATCACATTCGGGACAATGTTCAGAGAATGTTACTAAGCTAATGTTCTTTCAAAACGTTTAGAAAATTTTCAGACAACATTTGTGCAAATGTTAGTTTGTAACGTTACAGTAATGTTCCACTTGGATGTAATTTCAACATCGTGATGTAACATTCAAATAATGTTGGTTTTGAACATTGTTCTAACATTTTAGCAAAGTTTATTGGGAGGTTATCAGCCAACATTTTTCTTCAAACCTTTTTACAACATTGAGATAATGTTTTCCCAATTGTTACTTCAGCACATTGTGACAATGTTGTTGTCTAATGTTTAGCAAACGTTTGTTTACAACCTTTATTTAACATTTTTTAAAAACATTACAGCAATGTTTCTACTAATGTGCTGCGAAGGTTTTCCAGCCAACATTACGGTCAAACATTTATGCAATGTTGAGATAATGTTTGCTCAAACGTCATTTCAGAACATTGTAACTATGTTACTATGTAATGTTCAGCAAATGTTTGTTTTCGACATTTATTCAACATCATTTCAAAACATTACAATAATGTTTTTTACCAATATTCTGTGATCGTTTTCAGCCGACATTGCTTCCAAACCTTTTTAGAACATTAATATAATGTTTTCCCAAATGTTGTTTCAACACATTGTCACAATGTTATTGGGTAATGTTTAGCAACATTTGCTTACAACATTTATTTAACATTTTTTAAAAACATTACAACAATGTTTTTACTAATGTGCCGAGAAGGTTTTGCAGCCAACATTGCTGTCAAACATTCAAGCAATGTTGAGATAATGTTTGCTCAAATGTCATTTCTGAACATTGTAACTATGTTACTATGTAATGTTCAGCAAATGTTTGTTTTCGACATTTATTCAACGTCATTTCAAAACATTACAATGATGTTCTTTACCAATATTCTGTGATCGTTTTCAGCCGAGATTGCTTCCAAACCTTTTTAGAACATTAAAATAATGTTTTCCCAAATTTCGTTTCAACACATTGTCACAATGTTATTGGGTAATGTTTAGCAACATTTGTTTACAACATTTATTTACCATTTTTTAAAAACATTACAACAATGTTTTTACTAATGTGCGGAGAAGGTTTTGCAGCCAACATTGGTGTCAAACATTCAAGCAATGTTGAGATAATGTTTGCTCAAATGTCATTTCAGAACATTGTAACTATGTTACCATGTAATGTTCAGTAAACGTTTGTTTTCAACTGTCATTTAACATCGTTAAAAAACATTAAAATCATGTCTTTTACAAATATTCTGGGATCGTTTTCAACGAATATTGTTTTCAAACATTTATAAAATGTTCAAACAACATTTGCATGAACGTTATTTCAGACCTTTATTACTGTGTTACTATGTAATGTTTAGCAAACATTTGGTTTCAACCTTTATTTAACATCATTGAAAAACATTACAATAATGGTTTTAAAAATGTTCTGGGAATGTTTTCAGTCAACATCGTTTTCAAACATTTATAAAATGTTGAAATAATGTTTGCTCAAATTTCATTTTAGAATATTGTAACTATGTTACTATGTAATGTTTAGCAAACGCTTGGTTTCAATTTTTATTAAACATCGTTTGAAAATATTACAATAATGCTTTTTAAAATGTACTGAGAACGTTTTTCATCCAACATTATTTTCAAACGTTTATGGAATATTGAAATACTGTTTGGCCTAATAGTACACCAGAACATTGTAAAATGGTTGTGAGGATCCTTGTGAAACAAAATTTTGGATAAAATTGTAGTATACAGCAAAGATTTATTTTTATGGGGTAAGGTTGTTTCTGACCAAATTTTTTTGATGAGTTTTTTTATGCTACTTTGTGACACAATACTAAAAGTACTGAACACACTGAGGTTGTTACTTGTCGGTTACCTCAAAAGCATTTTCCGGCCAACTTGTGATTGGATTTTAGGATAGCGAAGGGCTTATGCTCCTAGCGCTGAGCATTTTTTTGTGAATGTTGTTTTCAAAATCTTGAATAACTTTTTTGACTAAAGTCAAGCATTGATGAATTCCTGAACAAAAGAAGCTTTTTTTCTACATTAAAATTAGACAATGGTCACTTCATATCAGGCTATTGTTTTGCAAAAAAAGGTTCATATGAGATTTGAACAGTTTTGTTTACCATATTTTTCATCATTATAAAAGTGTTGTATCCAAGAAAAGGTCAGATAGTTGCAGGGAACCACATAATGCATTTGTATGCACCAAAGCTTGATTGCTGGAATTTACTAATATGTTTGCTAGCAAAAATTCCTACTTTGACAGAGAAAGTAATGGGGACACAACTTCTCTGACTTGCTGAGCTATACCACGCAGTGAGTGAAATATTCACCAAATTCTAATTTGAAACAAGGTAAAAAAAAAACTATACCAGTAAGTAGCTGCAGCCAAGTGGTGAAACTCTGCAATGTGATTCAAGTTTGTACATTAAGCATTGTTACAATTGTTTCTTCGGTGTATCAGATTTTAGTTGTTTTGGGCCTATTATTTTGTTAGAGGAGAAGAAGTCATTAGGTCAACAAAGCAAAGCGAGATAAAAACTATTGGCTAGAACAACATCTGTTTAAGTGGAATAACTCGCTTTACAAAAATCACTTTTTTTTGCAGAGCCCATGTACTTCTTGATTGCATGTTTAGTAATTAGTTATTGCAACATAATTAGCCGAAGCCTTTAGTCTATCAACTTGATTTTAAAGCTATTTTTACTCAGTGGTTAATAACAGTATTTTGATTACTCTCCATCTGAAAGCAACTGATTGATCTTCATTAAAATTCATTTGAAGTTCACTGTCAAACCAAAGGGTAGAATGATGGCGTGCAGATAACTCCTGCATTGCTTACAAGCTGTTTGATTTTTCTTTGGTTCAAATGTTAAGAAGCGCAATGTTGTTGAAATTAAACATGGAGTTGCAGATACAGAGAAAAAAATGTCTTCTGCATGTCCAATTGGTAACTTTGATACTTATCAAAATTTAAAAGCATTAAACCTTTCGCCTCAAACCATTGATTTTTTTAACTTTTTGAAGTCACCATCATGGTCGCGAAAAGAAAGCAATTGATTTGTTGCTGAAACTGTATTTCATTATGCTTTCTCTATAAAAACCATCTCATATAAAAGTATAGTGTCTGAATATACAACTAGTTTGACATGTCGGTGACTTCCAGTGTGTTTATAACTATTGAGGAACGATTCTTCAAATTTAATGGTACAATAAAGTTGAGCCGACAGTTATTTATTTTTGCATCTTTAATTCAAGTTTCTTTTATGTGAAGCATTGAATAGCAATTATTTGGTAGCAGTATATCTAAGCCTGTTGATATAGCCCTGTTTATAGTCATATTGTGCAATAAGTGAAATATTAGCATGGTGCTACACCAACAAAATGAGGTGTTTTGTATTCGTTGCCATCAAGATCTCACAGAAAATATCTGATAGGTGTGTGCAAAGTCTGTGTTATATAATCATGTAATCCTTCTGATCTCCCACTATAAACCTCATTAGTAGAGCATTCAGAAACAATAGCAAAGTAGCTTTGGTTATGAAGCTCTTTGAGCAGACGTAAAGGTGTTTCATGGTCAGGCAAAGCCTTTCAAAATAAAGCAGTTATCGCAGATATCAGGGCAAATTACTGTACAAGGAAAATTTCTAGGCCAACAAATTGTTAGAAACAACCTTAACCAATAAGTTTTACATTTCAAGTCAACTATGCTACCCTCTTTTCCAACATCGATCAATTTAAGTTTTTATAGACCGTTTCCAAATGCATTATTTGGGGCAGCACCTCTCCATCACGGCTTTACTGATTACCTACTTTCCATTGTGCAGTTAACAAGTTTGCTCTGTTTGATTTCAAGCAAACATGAAGAAAACGACTGTTTCAAAAAATAGTTACCTATTTTTGGATTTGCACAAATATAGGTATGAGAATCACTGTGCAAAGTTTAGTGCATGTACCAATGCAGCGCTATTGATCAGAGTTTTTTGTCTATTGCCTTATTTAACAAAGTTTGTTTTTAATACTTTTTGCAGCTAATTTGAAGAAAAGTTAACTGAAATGATAACTACTGGTTTAGCCCTGGCAACTTGTCATTTTGTTGGATGCTTTAGAATCTTGTAAATGCAGTAATATTTTGTAAAGTGGTGCCTAGAGATAAAAATCTTTTGATCAGTAGTTTAAGCTAGTTACATAACCAATGTAAGGTTGATGAGCTTGACCTAGAACTAGATTATGGTACAAAAACCTATTTCACAAATGGCTCTTGACAAAAATGGGTGCTAATTCTCTAATAGTTATCAATTTGTAATCGATGTGCTGATGTAATTGACCTTTCCAAGTGTGGTTAGCATTTGTTTTACAGCTGTTAGATTTTTTCGCAGTCACAATCAAGGTAAAGAATCAAAATAGTTGGAATGCGCTCGATCTATAAACTGTAAGAAGGGAGAGGTGAGAGTAAATTTCTGGGTAGAAAGTTCAGAAGCTCTGTTTTTGCTAGTGGATACCATGTACTTGTCTTGTTCGTCAATTAATTAGAAAAAATCACAAGCCTCATGGTATAGGCCTACCTACAAGCATTTCTTAGCTCTGTGGTGCTCTATTTTGTGGCATTATAAGCATTTTAGGTTAATGAACCTGTTTTATAACTTGATGGGTAACCCTCACATGCTTTCTTGTTTTGAATAATAATTTTGATCTTTGCATTTAACTAAAAAAAATTCATTGATATTAACCCAGAGTTATTAAATTGACGGTTTTTGGTGCTTTTGATTACTTCGTCGATTACCTGTCAATTTTCAGTTTTATTCTACTTACAACAATTACCTGGCTTTAACCCACGAAAGTTTTTAAGTTTCACAGGCTGTTATCATTACCTAAAAAAACAGATTAGGAGTTTGTTGCTCAATAAGCATTTCCATTCGTCTTGTGTGCCAAAAGTGACACTACGGACATAAAGCTTTCACCATTTTTTTCCTTATTTCTAGCTTCGATGTTTCAAAACTGTCAATTATTGAGTCTCCAAATACTGTTGCATAATTAGCTTGAGCTGTTAATTTTTTAATATTAAATTTTTCCAATCACATATTAATACCATATGGTAGTTAGAATAGAAAAATTTTTTGTGGGAGTGTACTCTGCACTCTGCACTTTCGGTAAATATTTCTGCAAGCTTTTTGTGCTCGAGTTGGTGCTATCCAAAAGTAAAGAAAATCTTTCATTGTAATATATTATCAAAGAACAGTGTACTGTAAGTTCTATCACATCTCATAGCTAGTATAAAAGGAGTTACTACAAACATCTGTTGTGTAATAGCAAGAAGATTAATTTATCTCTATCTCACTTTAAACCACATCAAAGCAGTGGAAATAAGAGCATATTCAATTTGTTTATAAGAGAGAGATTAAACAGAAGTGAGGCAATTTGATGGTGCTGTAAGACTGTCTGAACATTCAATCCAGAAACAGGTACTAAAATAAAGCAATTTGTTGGAAAAGGCTTTAAACTCTTTTAATTATAAAAAACAACTGTTCATGAAACAATTTCTTCCAATTTTTTTCAATGCCGAACTATCAACCCTATTTTTACCTGTTGTCCTTTTTTTCAAAATTGAATGCTGCTAAATTAAAACCCAATCAAAATCAAAGCGTGTAAGGTAACTTGAGAGTTGATTAAGGTGTTCTGCAAACTGACAATGTAGTTCGATAAGTTCTACCACATTTCATCTGAGGCAATTACTTGTACACTGATTACAAAAGATTAAAACGCTATGAATAAAAACTTGAAATAGTTACAAAATAAGGTATTACTTTTATCAGCACCACATCGCAATAAATAATATAAAAAGTTAGTTTGCAGATTAGTTTGTTTTTGCGACTCAGCTATTTTATGTACAAATAATGAAGCTGCTTAGTAGGTATTAATAATCTCCTGAATTTCTGTAAATGCTGTTAAATAATGATTTTTAACAGAAAAAACACTCTGGATGAAAAAAATGGCGACACAGCTACTGCATAATTTCTGTTCTCTTGCTTTAGTATTAAACTCTCAGAAAACATATACACACACCTAGCTAACCACATTTAGTGTAGTATGTTCAAGCAGATGCAGGATTACATAATCAACAATAAGTCCTTTATGTGCTAAATAGATAATTGACCAATGGGTTCTAGGAGATGTGAAACATCATTTCAAGGACATATTCGGTGTGTTGACAAGTTATGGGAGCTTCAGACTGATAATGTACATTGCAACAGGCATTGTATTTGCTTTCTTTCAAAGGTTTTTGTTACAGGCTGTGTTGACTTCAAGACCAAAACAAACCAAAATCATTGTTTTTTTTTCTTCAAATGTTGGATCTTATTTGTATCTTTGAATGCTTTGGCAAATGGTATTTTTGAAAGAAATTTAATTTTAATTTCACTGACAGCTTAGGTAAGCTAAATTTAATATAGACTATTGCAGTCTATTCCGTTTATTGTTCTGTTACTGGTATCTGAGTAGGAACCTATCGCTAAATTCAGCTTTTTGCGAGTGGCTTTAAATCTAAATAGATTAACACAACTGTTAACAATGATCAAGGAGTTAGATTATGAATGTAAGCTCTTACCTCCATAGGAAACCAGTGGAATCACAAGTGTTGGGTTTCTGAGATATAACAAACATAGATGGTGTTCGCATAATGTGAAAAAAGTTTAGCTTTATGGTATGTGGTTTTTGTTATTTTTTGTTCTTGCGATGCTGGAAATAGCAAACAAGCATAAAATGTAATTAAAAGAATATTGTATTATAGTCAAGCATCTTTGCTTGACTGTAAAACGACATTATTTTAATGTAAAATACATGGGCATAGCACAAAGTTAGTAGAGATGAAGCACCACAATATTGTGGTACTTATCTTTACTAACTCTCTGCTCTGTTCATATACTTTGCATGAAGCTGGTTTCAAACTAGATTATTTAAGTTCAAGCTAATAACATTGAAAAACTTTTTTCTGTGGGCACCAGAAGATATTGGTACATAAACTATTTTTTGCTAATGTGCAATGGAGATTTCATCTGCTTGCAAGCCAGACAGCAGTTCGAGAGGAAAATGAGTTGAATAGCTAACAACTCATCAGTTCAGAAGCTTGCTTGGCAACCTTTGTCAACCTTTGCCACAAATGAAACTGCTTTGTGGTTAGCTTATTGTAAAGCATTATGTAACTCTTGCGTGTGCACACAGTGGGAAAGTAGTGCATAGCAACCCGGCTCAAACCATATTTACTTCTGTTCCCTCGTTTTTGCAGCAACACATGATTGCTGAAGTGACTATTGTATTGTTCATGTTTTCCGCTTAATTACGATTTTTCCCATAAACAAAGTTATTTTTGACATGCATTCTAATTTTAATGTTTAAAAAACACAATTTTGAGTGTAGATACTGGTTAGGGCAATATCTAACTCTTAGTTTTTGAAAATGTAACAATGGAATTCACCTAAAACTTTAAAGTAGCAAGACTATTTCACCAGTGTAGCAAAATGGGACTATTGCATCCATGGCATTGATGGATGAGTTATTTGCTTACTTCACTTCCTATAGCATAGCAAGGGTACAAAATGGTTATGTAATATTCCACAACATTCTTTGTGTTGAACAAATACAATAACTTGAACTATCAGGATACTCACAGGCAGGTGCGGTCAGTAGGTCAGTACTTGTTCATTTTTCTATTTCAATTCCAATAAGTAACAGCAAGCATATTATTGGAATGCTGACGAATGAATAAAGCAATGTAAAATATAATATCACTTCACAAAATAAGATACCTTGCTTGGCAAACTTTAGTACAAAAATACTCGGAACTCAAATTTTCTCTCCAGCATTACCGGAATGTGATAATAGAGACTATTTGAGATTCTGAATACACTTTACTGACTCATTAGATCCATTGGTTACCGGGCTTATATTTAATTTTTTATAACAACAGAAAAAATGATATATTCCATCCGTCGAGTTTTTGTTTTTCAAGCCATGCAGTCTTATAATGCCAAGTTTTCTATTCCATGGAGCATGAAAGAAATGAGTCATTTGATTAGCTTCTATAAGGAGGTTTTAGTTATTCATCATATTGAAAAATTTCAAAATCACTTAATGAAACGCAGCTAACTAGCCACCTCAGCCGGAAAATGTCCAAATATGTTGATAAGGATAAAATATATGAGTTTCCATTCTGTTGACTGTAGTGGGATATAATGACTCACACTTAAAGCTAGGGAATTACATAGCAAGCCCTAAGCCTGGAGCTGAGAACAAAACATTTATAGCGCTTACCAGCCACAGCTACTAAACAATGAAGTAGTTGTGGCTGAGAGTTTTAGTTAGTTGTTAGTGGCATTGCAGTAAACTTGGCTGTCACAGCTCGCTGCTATTTGTGTTAAGTGGACTGGCTCAACCATATTGCTAGAATGTGGAAAAGTAACCATTTACATGATATTTTACTTGATCATAAATGAAGCTGAGTTTGAAGGGACTATACAGCTATCTTCAGGTAAACAGAAGGTGTAGAGTCAACTAAAGACAGGTTAGTCGCAAATATTGAAAAATCATCTTGTGGCAATTGCATGTTAAAAGTCGCAACTAAACATTGCTAGAGAAACCAGAAGAAAAATTGTCCGGTCCATTTTTGGTAACTTCTAGCACTGCAGATAGTTTCACTTTATTGTGCAATGCTTTTGTAACAATTGTAAGAGCAGTACTTTTCTTTGTATGTAATCATTTTTGCTCACAAATTCTCGTATAAACTAGTGGTTAGAGCTGAAATAGTGGTCATATACTTTTTTTTGACAAAATTCTCCTGTATATTGGTTGCCTCCGAGAAATGTATCTGAAATAAATTTTCCCGCTATGGTTTGCAATCATGTTGTCTATTTTGTAGTACGTTTGTTTACACCCTGCAAACTTGAAAATATCTAGCAACTTTTCATGTTTAAAATGTGTCTCATGACGTTTTTGTGAATTGTCTGCAACACTGTGAATTACATATTATATTCGAAACACACTTGGCCTATGTTGTCTTGCAGTCCAAAACTCTCCTTTTTGTAGACATTCTAAAAGCAACGATACTTGCCAAGTGACAAAAGACAACCTGTGAGGAAAACAACACATACTTGGAAAAGGTAAACTACTAAGGCTAACAACTTATGAACAAACACAAAGCATCACCTTGGTCCCAGCTTCTTTTGTATAATGAAAATGCGCAATGCAAGATAATTTCCAATACTTTCAGTCTTTTTTAATAAAACCAGACATGGAAGAGATATGTGCTCATGCAGTCAAAAAACTAAACTATTGTAAAGAAGAACTTTTGGATGCATTCGGTCTGTTGTTGACTAAGTTTTTTAGAACATTGTTTAAAAGACCTAAGCGTTTTTCTATGGAAAAGTGGAGGATATAAAGTTTTTGCTGAGTTCAATTTTCATTCTGGAAAACCAAATTGTCAATAAATTTATGTTTGAGGGAATGAAAGTTGAGTATCACAGCAATAGGTGTGTCAAACTATCATCTCCTGTACCAAAATATTATCATATATATATGTTATAAACTCTGATTGTTTGGTCACTCCGGTTTCAACTTGTTAGTTATCAATTTTCTAGCAGATAGTTATTCACAAACAGTCACTATTGCTTATGAGTTTTGTTGTCCTAGCTGAATCAAATGTTGTTTACTCTTGTTTACTCTGCGAGCTTTGGATAAAAAGTGTTGCACTGTTTCACTCTGCCTTTGTTTGTAGTCAGCCTGTATGGAAGCCTGCTGATGCAAACATTGAAGCACTCATGGACAAAGGTAATCTTATCAATGCTCGCTAGTGTCACAAGCGTTTTACAAGTTTATGTTGAAATTGGCATTTGGAAAAAGAAATGGAAATACTTTTGTGTTGTTATCATGATTTTTTAAGCATTTATATGCACAAGATGCAAAAAATGGAATGGGGTATTTATAACAGGGACAACGGATTTTAATTTAAAAAACTTCAAATTTTTTGTTAGTAGCAATAAAACCAATACTATCTTTACATTTTTGATGAGCTAAAACCGATGCATTTGTTTTGGTTAACGTTATGGATTTGTTATGAACTTTTTTCTGCACTTTATATTCTGTGAATTGAAGTGAATTATATTCTAGACCATAGTTTGACCAACTGAAGAGCATTTATCAACTTATAAAGTTCAATTTCTTGGGTTTTGATTCTCAATTTAAGTGTGTTGGCTTTTAAGAATCGAAGCGAATCCTACATCTCACTTTTTGTGTTAATCATACTTGAATGTACATCAAGTAGGCTTTCATTTTCGTAGTTAGAAAAAATCAAGTATTAAAGTTTTATTTTTATTCTATAATGTTTTGGGCTTCAGTTGCGTGGAATTTCACTTCATGGTTTTTAGATACGAGCTTGAAATATAAAATGCAACTTTTGTTCACATTTTTTTCATAGTAATCATGAGTGCTGGGACCACTACCGCAAGTAAAGCAACAAACACTATTGATGGCATTATTCCTATGATGACATGAAAGAGAAGGTATGTTACTTTTTGATCTTACAATGAATAAAAAAAGTATTCACTCAAATTTAGTTTTCACTCACTTCGTTTTTTTTTAGCTATAATGATTAAGGGCCATTAGCGTGCTCTTTTTTACTTCCTTTTTTTCAAGAATCCAAGTAATGCTAGGCTCCGAGTTCTAGCAGGAAATTTGGTAAAATTTAATTTCAATAAAAGGCTATACCTAAATGGGTGGCTATATACACATACATTTTGTCAGTATGCGGTGAAAACGTGTTTTTTCTCTGTAAGCGACGTTTTTCTTTCACAAAGAGCCGCTCAATTTTGCAGACCAACATGTTGTTCTACGAAAACATTTCTGCCTGACGCTTCGGTGACTGGACAATTATTATTAAAAAACCATTCTCGTTTGAATAAAATGTAGAGACGAAATTTGACGACTCCAATGAACTTTTTTTATAATTCAGCATTGACTTGGTCATTACTGCTTCGCCAACAGACCATTTGTTACTTCTATCAAACAGGGTATGTTTTATTTATAAACAACTAATTATTATTTCTAGGCGTTATCTATCTATTACAGATAATAAATTATTTATTTATTATTATGAATAAATATCATAATTATTTAATAATTATAACTTATATTTATGATAGTTTTCATAATGTCTTCTTTGCCTCACTGGACACTCCGCGGCGTTTCGGTGATCAATCATCTGTGTGTGTAGCAACCAGAGCAACGCTACCAAACGTATTTTCGTCATATTCCTACAAAACGTAGGTGTGTGTAGCCACAGCTTTAGCAGTAGCTATAATAAGTGGAATTTATAAGAAGAAGACAATTCCAGTACGGGACACTTTTGTTTCGAAAAGTGACACAAATGGTTATTTTTGACTGCAGGATTAAACTTGACACATTTGGTCTTTCATTTAATGTCCAGTAAATCAGAATTTACCTGCAGACCTAATTTGTACTCCATTGTGTACATCGCTGCTTTCTGCACTATCTCAGGAGCTTTTATTACGTGAAAATTCTAAATTACGTCACTCTGCTTTGTATTTTCTTGTAAGACGATCTCTTCATTTTAGGATGGCAGAATTCAGGGACCACTTACTCTTTGTGTACAAAATTTGTGCTGTCAACCAATTGCAGAGGCTCTTCTTAAATTTATTGAAATGCTTATAAATAAATTTCCCAGTAAACTCTGAAGACGAAGGGTAAAAATAACGTAAAAATGAGGCGAAACAAAACTGAATAGTGTGCTACGAGCCGGTTGTCAAGACATTCATAACTATTTTTCTAAATTAAAACTTTTGCGAAATTTTGTCACTTAGAGTGAAAGCTTGTTTTTTTATTCTTGATAGGTTTATCAAGTGCTACGAGAACATGCATTATTATTAATCCAGTGAATTGCGCTTTGTACGTAAACTATGGCGAAACTGGGGTTTTTGTTGCAAAGTTATCCCCCCCTAATTTGAGTAGGTACAACTAACCAGAGCAGATGCTGGCTCCAAATGTGTAAGACATTACAAATGCATAAGAAATTTCTAGAAAAGTGATGGGCAAGTTTTTGTGGTCTTAGAAAAGTTTTAGGACAACGTTGCTGAAGAAAAGTGAGCATTAAATCTTGCAGCAAAAACAAGTTGATTCTTTTCTTGGTACCACAACTTTCTGTGCTTGTTTTTACGATTCATGCATGCTTTCCGGTTGGTTTTATTGAATTATTTAGCTTATGTAGAATGTAATTTTAATTTATTTCAATTTGAGTTGCACCATATAACTGCTACAGCAAGTATCAACTGGTGAATAGAGGCCACAAAACCACATAATACCATCAATATGTGAAAAAATATTGTTTGATCTCCTTTACCAATCTAAAACAGCTAATGCACTTTTTTGTATTTCAGGACGTGTTCATTGTGCTTTGTGTCAACTAACTCCAGTGATGACTAATGGTGGTAGAGGCAACCAGATCTGGTGTAAAAACTTTAGCATCCAAGTTTGTATACAGCAAACGATGGGCTGTTTTTCGTAAGTTCAACCCTCAGGAATAAACTTGAGAAATGGGCAACTAATTATTTTGTAAGTTCTGCATCCTCAATCAAACTGGTGACGGATTATGAAATAATAATTAGTGTTTGACAAGTTTGTGTAAAGAAAATACGGCAAATGTGATCAGTTGTTCTAATTCTCATACACAGACTGATTTCATTGTCAGCTGATAATGTTGAAGTGTTGCTAAGACTGCTTCAAGTAACAAAGTTTCTCAAACTCACTTTATAACAGTTACTACGAAAACTGCTAGAGCAGCAAGAGTGAGTTAATCCTTTGATTTTTTGGTTTGTGCACAGCCAAACTTTCACTGCCGTTTTATGGAGAATGTTTTACCATTATTTTCTTATGCTAAAAGTGGTGTGTGCAAAAGCTGATGCCAAAAATCACACAATTACGTAAATTGCAAATAATATCTGCAGCTAGTTGTTCCGCAGAACATGGTTTGATAATAATTTTACCCCCTTTAAACGGCAAACTGAAAACAACTATTTTCATATTCTGACCAACTTTAATTTTTGCCCTGTGCAATTCACGCCATTGTTACTCTTTTTGTTGTAATTTTGCGCATTTATACTACTTGTCTTGCAGAGAGGAGTGAAAGGATTTATGAGTGGTTACAGAGCACATTATGCCAGGATGTGTGCGTATCAGAACAGACCTGATTTACTAGTGCAATAGCATGGCAATACCTCCTGCATTTTCTGAAGTTAAATTGTGAGTTGCTCACCCAGTGTTATTTGTTAGCATACCGTCACACATGCTCATCCATAAACATGTTACAAGCACTAGCATACATTATGCATAAGTTTGAGATAAACCTGACCATGCAGTGTAAGTGATGCATAGACAAATATCAATCAGCAAATGGAAGTTTATTTCATTCTGACACGTATGCTGCTTGTTTCAGGGTAATGATGCAATTGTTGCAGCTACTATATATTTCTTTATGACCAAATGGGAAGCTGGATTGCGAGTGACTGTGGCTATTTCTGATCACCAATCCTCAGAAAACTGTAAGCTTGCTTGATCTTACTCATTACAATTTTTTTTATTGTCTCAGTTTGATCTTGAGCGCATATGATTTACATATTGCAGGTCCTTGAATTGTTTGCTAGGTAAAAGAAGCTGATTTTCTTATATAATAGCTGCTCCTAAGGCATCTGGCTGCTTTAACTCAGGAGTTGTCATCTATTGACAGTATTTTGCAGATCTGGTGGAGAATAGTATCACTTTGAGTTTCGTTTATTTGGTTAAAAAGTTGAGCAAACGATAATTGTGTGTAGCAGTCAAGTTTTCACAGCAGACAAATTTTACCTTATTTGCAACCTATCTCCTTTAAGAAAAAATAGCAAAATATTATTAATTGAAAGCAAATCAATAAGCATATTCGCGACCTTTGTTCGCCGAGCACATTTCAATAAAAATAATCAGACCGGCAATAAATTTAATCAAAAAATAATAATTTTGTTCGGAACTCGTGGGTCAACAAAAATTGGCTCATTGAACAAAGAAAAAATCAGCAAGTATTTATTTATGTTGTTTGTAGAGCGCGAATGAAACTGAACACTAAATAACTAATAATGAGCGAGTTGAATTTTTTCAGTTTCATAGACCGGTTTTATATCCTTGAAAGATAATTCCAAATAATTGCAAGCTATGCAAATTTACTAAAGCCAAGGGCAGCTTAACAAACTAATACAGTTTAGAGCAGTTCAAATTGAATTACTTTCTCGATTATTTTGAAAATTGGGAGTTATCTTCTTTATGATTTGTTCGGTAAACTCTAAAATTTCATTGAATATTATGCTGTTCTAAAACTAATGGTCCGTTGCATATACAACATAGTGAATTACGAACATCTATTATTTTTTGTTTTTTGTTCGACGAAGAGGTCGCGAATACTCTAATTGTTGTTAGAAACCCTTTCAGTCGAAATTCTGTAGCTCAGAACATATAGCGTATTACAACCACAGCTATGGCAACGTTCATGGTGATAATCTGCCTAACACACTTATTCTTTCTGTTTGATGGCTATCGAGCTGAATTTCTATCGACTCAATCAAAGTTTTATTCTTCTTAAAATGATGACTTTTAATATCACTTGATCACCAGTTAGTAGGCAATAATTTGAAAATTCTGGGTTTATGGCTATTTAGAAATTTGATAGGCCTGTGCTTGATAGCTAAGGTGTTATGTGTAGCCTTTTGTAACATCTGATATTTACATATTGATGTCCAAAAGAAATTGATATTGAAATATTCCAAGTCTATTCAGTTGCTATAGACAGTAAGATAGTAATAGAACGTAAAGGAAAGTATTTGCTTGTCACTTCTAAGGGATTTTTTCTTTTGTGTTTCCACAAACATTACTTCATCTCTACGTATTCCCCTGTTTCAGAAGAGAAGAACAGCAACTAGATGTTTTGTCCAATGTCAATTATACTCAGCAGAAAGGCAAGCACTCTGGTAAGTGTTTGTTCTTTGTGTTGCTACAAATAGTAGGGTAGTGTGTGTGTGGTGCACTTATTTGATTTGGTTACAGCTTCATGATCACATTCGTTTCACCTCTCATAAGAAGGAACCCATAGATAAGTTTGATTATACCTCTCTAGTTTACTGATGAACCATTGGTCATATTTTCCAGTTCACTTGAAACCACAACAACGTGACTTGGTCTGTTCAAATTAATATAGAGCAAGAGAAGGCAATTCCGCTATTCTAGTCTGTTTTTTTTATATAGTGACAAACCCTTTATTGAAAATGATAATTCCTTTATTTTGATGTTTTTTACTTCGACAAAATCATATATTTTGTTCCATGAACAGTTATTTTTAGGTTTTCCTTCTTACAATAGGATAATACACTCTTTAATGGTAATAATCTGAGCATTTGTCAACAATAGCCATAAATTGTTTTTTGTATTGAACAAAACTTTTAATGTTTTTGGTGCTAATGAATATGACAACTGCCTGCACTTATTTTGTAGCTCCTCTGGCTCAAACTTCTATAAATCTGCATCTCCGTTAATGTAGGTCAGCATTTGGCATTGCATCCAAAACTTCTGGACGAAGTTTAAGAGGTACGTTCATTCTAGGGTAAACTGATTTACTTCAAATGGATGGCACTATGGTTCTTATATCTTCATTTATTTTCAAAACTCTCACAAACAATACGGATCAAATTTTGTCAATTTATTACTATTTAGATTTTAAGTAGACAACTCCAAAATATTGTGAGCTAAAATTTTGGATTTTCAAGTTCAAATTGTTGGAGGATTTTTAGCTTCGTATAATATTGAATTAACGATCATCATATGGAAATCAAATTAATTAGAAGTAACTTAATTTGTCTTCTTTCCGGCAAGCAGTGAGCGGGTGCAACCAAATAGATAGATGCAACAGCATTTGCAAGAACTCACGTTCCCAATACGAACTGTATCTATCTTTTCTTAAATGTAATGTCAAGTTGAAAAACTATAAGATCTTACATTTTGGAATTATTTATTTGAGTAGAACTAGGTTCCATTTGCTATAATCGGTCAACTGTTGAAAAATTGTGAAAGCATCAATTTACGTTCATAGTGATCAACGTTGTAAAAATGGTGGCGGGGGAGTTTACGGTGAAACCCGCTTAAATCGATACCGGGGAAATCAATAAACTCATTTTATTCATGCCCCAGTTTGAAGTCCTTACATTTAGCAAGTCGATACTGTCATCTCTAGGTTGACCAATATTTTTTTCAACTTCATGACTAGTTTGACTCTATTACCAGCTTTTCACCGGAGCTCAGTGAAAAGAACAGACATGACTTACTGGTGCAATAGCACGGCAATATCTCCTGCATTTTTTGAAGTCAAATTGTGAATTGCTTTCTCAGTGTCATTTGTTAGCATAGCGTCTCACATGCTCATCCATAAACATGTAAAAAACACTACCATACATTATGTATAAGCATGAGATAAACCTGACCATGCAATGTAATTGATGCATAGATAAATATCAGCAAATGGAGTTATTTCATGCTGACACGTATGCAACTCGTTTCAGGGTAATGATGCAAGTGTTGCAGCTACCATCCATTTCTTGTTGACTGAATGGGAAGCTGGATTGTGAGTGACGGTGACTATTTCTGATCACCAACCCGATGAAAATTGTAAGTTTGTTTGATTTTAGTCCTTAGAATTTTTTTCATTGTCTCAGTTTGATCTTAAGTGCATATGGTTTATTGGTTGCAAATCCGTGAATTGTTTGCAAGGTAGAATAAGCTGATTTTCTTTCATAATAGGAGCTCCTAAGGTTTCCGGCTGCTTTAACTCTGGAGTTCTCATCTATTGACAGTATTTTGCGCATCTAGTGCAAAATAATATCACTTTGAGTTTGGTTTAACTGGTTAAAAAAGTGAATCAAAGATAATTGTGTGTAGCAGTCATGTTTTCACATCAGACAGAGTTTACCTTATTTTTGACCCATCTCCTTTAAGAAAAACTAGCAAATGTTATAAATTGAAGGCAAATCATTGTTGTTAAAAAAAGTTTTCGTCAAAAATTTGTAGCTTAGAACATATGGTGTGTTACAACAGCAGCTCTGGCAATTTTCATGGTAATAATTTGCGTAAAAACACTAATTCAGTCTTTTAGATGGCTACCTCCTACCTGACTGTCTATTGATTTCAAGCGGAGTTTTATTCTTCTTAAAATGATCATTCTTAATATCACTTGATCACCAGTTATTAGGCAATAATTTGGAAATTTTGGGTTTTGATTATGTGTAGCTTATTGTGATATTTGATATTCACATATTGATGTCAAAAAAAATTGGTAATAAAATATTCCAAGTCCATTCAGTTGCTATAGACAGTGAGATAGTAATAGAACGGAGAAGAAAGCATTTGCTTGGCACTTCTGACGGAAATGTTTCTTTTGTTTCTCCAAGATTATTACTTGATCTCTAAATATTGTCCTGTTTCAGGAGATAGTCATTCTGGCATTATGCGGAGAAGAACTGCAACTAGAGGAAGTCCTTTGACCAAGAGAAATGTTTTTTCCAATCTGTATTATATCCAGCAGAAAGGCAGGCACAATGGTAAGTGTTTTTTTTCTGTATAGCTACCAAGAATAGGGTAGTGTGTGCAGGGTGCACTTATTTGGTTACAGCTTCATGATCACATTTGTTTCAACTCTTAAAAGAAGGTTATCCATCGATTATTTTGATTGTAGCTTTCTAGTTTACTGATTAATTGTTGTCACGTTTTCCAGTTCAGTTGGAACCACAACAACACGACTTGGTCTGCTCAAATTAATATAACACATGAGAATGCAATTCCGTTTTTCTAGTATGTTTCTTTTGAAATTGTGACAAAACCTTTATTGAAGATGACAATTCTTTTTTTTGTTGTTTTATACTTCAACAAAAACCATATATTTTGTTCCATGGACAGTTATATTTAGGTTGTCTCCTATACAATAAGATTATGCACTTTGTAAAGGTAATTATTAAAACAGTTTTCTCATAATCTACTTGTTTGTCTTCAACACTAGCCATAACTGTTTTTTGGTGTTGAACAAACTTTTCAAATTTGTTTTTGGTATTAATGGATATTACAATTCTTTGCTCTTATTTTGTAGCTGCTCTGGCTCAAATTGAAAGAAACTTGCTTCTCTGTTAATATTAGGTGTAGCTCATTTACAGGCTTTAGTCAGCATGCGGCATTGCGTCCAAAACTTCTGGACAAGCTTTAAGAGGTAAGTTAAATCTAGGGTAAATTGATCTGCTTTAAATGGATGGCGCTATGGTTTTTACATTTTTATTTATTTTTTAAACTCTCACAAACAAAAAAAACCAAGGTTTGTATACTTGTCACTGTTTAGATTTTGAGTAGACAACTCAAAAATATTGTAAGTCAAAACTTTGGATTTGTGAATTCAAATTGTTAAAGGATTTTTAGCTTTGTATAATATTGAAGTAACAATCATCCTACGGAAGTGAAGTTAACTGTAAGTAAATTCATTTGTCTTCTTTCCGGCAAGCAGTGAGTGGGTGCAATCAAATAGATAGATAAAACAACATTTGCAAGAACTCATGTTCCCAATATGAAACTTTATCTGTCTTTTCTTAAATGTAATGTCAAGTTGAAAAATTATAAGATCTCCCGTTTTGGAATTACTTTGCTACGATTAGTCAACTGTTGAAAATTGTGAGAGCATCAATTTATGTTCATAGTGATCACTATTGTAAAAATGGTGGCGGTGAGTTTACAGTGAAACCCTCATAAATGGACAATGGAAAAATCAATAAACTTATTTTATTCATACCCCAGTTTAAAATCCCGGCATTCACATTTTGAAAAGTGCTTCAAAAAGGTCGATATTGTTATCTGTAGGTGGACCAATAATTTTTTTTCAACTTCATGACTAGTTTCACTCCACAACTCCATGACTAGCTTTTAATGAAAGCTCCGTGAAAATGCTTAAAGAAAGCATGTTGTTTGGAATCGGAATTTGTTCTGTTGGATTGATTAGCAGAAATTTTGTCAGTCGTAAACCTAGATCGCATGCTATCAAAAATATATTATCAAGTAGTTATCTCCTCTTCTGAATGACAGAATTTTTTTTAAATGTATTTACAACAGCGCATGAGCAACTTCCACTCATGCGTTTTTTATTAATAAAGTTTTTTCATTTTTTGGAATGTAACAAAAAACCGAATGTAATATTTCAACCACGGTTGATAAAAATTGAACGGTTTTTAAACATGTTTGTTCCGTTAGATAAAAAAAACCAGTTGATTGAGTTAGTGTTTATTATTGGAGAGCTTTTTTAATGATCATTGTCATTTACATTAAACCAATGATAATGATTTTAAAATTTAAACCAAGCCAACTTAGTTATTTTTATTACAGCGAGTTATTATTTCGGTTAGCATCACAATAACAACAAAGTACCACTTTACTAATAATTATTCTTGATTATTGAGAACACTTGAAGTTGTAATTGCTATTAAAACTTATTCACAGTGTGAGTCAATGAAAAAAAAGTATTGTTGGTTGCGAAATAGCTTATTATTACTATTGTATTTATATTTATAGCCTCCAAAAGCAAATTCGAGCAGTTCAATACCATCCTTAATTAAATGGTTTCTTCTTGGCTCTTTAACATCAATTTATGCAGGTTTTACTGTATTTATTCATCCAATTATTTGATTTTACCTTTATTAAAAAAATCATGGTTTGGAGGAAGTTTTTGTTATCATGGGAATGCTCCATGATTGAAAAACGTATCAACTATAATATAACTGTCTAGTAATAGTTTTAATAACTTTTTATAATTATTGAGAAATTTTGTTGAAAAAATTTGATTCATTTCAAGTTTTGTTGTAATTTTATTCATTTTCTGGATATCTTGGATAATTTTAAACTTTTTTATGTCAAAATAATTTGCGAAGATAAGTTTTTTAGATGTTTCAGACTTTCCGCTGTTTTAGAAGTATGCACAAATTTTTGAAGTTTTCGAACTATCCACATATGCTTGTAATTGACGTAGATTCATGATGAATTTTGATACTAACCACACGGCTTCAAAAAAGCTAATTCTTACAGTTGGCAAGCTTTGCATCAGTGAAAATTAGTTTGATTTTAGAAAGCAATGCTTAAACATCATGCGAAAATTTGTTTTTCAGGAGTAGAATATTACAAACGTTTCTTGGCTACCGATGACAAAAACTGGTTAAACCTTTTGCATTTATATCTCTGTCAAATGGAGATTTCTTCGTCTATGGCATGAAAAACTTCATTCTTAATGATAGGCATGTTAATTTGTTACACACTAGAGCAATTCAAATACAATAAATTTTTCAAGGACCATGACAGATGCTCTGTAGTCAGTGGCTTCAATTCTGTACTATATAACAAAATGACTGAATTTTTTATGAAGCTTTCACTTCCAAACTAAAATCGAAAAACTTTGTTGATCATTTAGTGATTTTCACTTATTCTCAAGGAAATGTATAGTATTCAAGATTTAATTAAAAATGTCCTTGGGAAAAAACACCGTAACAATTATGACTCTCACAACATTTCTTTCCAATCTCATGGTGTTATGAAAGTTAAACTGATCTTATTGCTTAATCAATTTCAAAGCCGAAAGTTAATACTATAATGATAAATATGCATGGGTTGCTACGCTTTTAACCAAAAAGTTGGTCCTGTCACGGTTCGTGTACACAATAACTACTTTGCGCAAAATGAGAGGAAGTGCTGATTCAGAAAATAAACTCCAAAAAGATTGAAACTCATTGCAATCTCCTTTTTTCAATTACGCATATCATCCCATATTGCTGATATGTGGAAAGTCCACGTTCTATGTAAGCTAGCCGAATCTTTTAAAACTCATTTAAAGCTTTATACAACTTGATGAGTCATCTGCAGAAAAAATTGCACCTTGTTCAGCATTGATTGTGCCAAAAGTGATAATTTTGATGTTGAGTGATGGTTTATGACAACTTTTACATTACTGGAATTTTTGTCTTTTTGTGTTAAATAGTCTTTTCCGTGATCAGCTTCCTTACGCAACAAGACAATTGCCTTTGATTCATTATTTAGTTGCCAGAGCTGTAAAAGTACTATTTAATAGATAGAATATATCTATTACTGATAATTACTTGGATTTTTAGAGCTAAATTTGTATCATTACAAATAGATATTCATAAATAAAGGTCGCAGATGTGAACATCTTCAACACCCTAACAATTTAAATTATTCTGAACAAATAAAAAACTCTCGATTAATTTGAAGAATTCATATTTTTTTTATAGGTTTGGAATGTCCTGAGTTTTTTCAACCCTGCCTGTTAGAATCACCTCCGAAGAATCAATTCAAAACTGATCAGCCAATTTCTTGATTTGAAATTAGAAGTTGTTTGCCCCTGTATTTCTCTCAGATGAGGAGAAAACTCTCAGTTTTATGAAAAGAAAGTTCTAGGAATTACTTTCAGCCCTGATTTTACAATTGCTTCAAGTATATGAGAAATTGTGTATTATTCACTCACACAAATGTTTAAATATTTTGGTCTCTGTCAATAAAATTAGCTAACATCTGATGCGACATTTTCTTCCCTGTTGATGATGAATTAAATCTGCAAACCAATGACGATGAAATTTTTGTTGGTGTCAACATTCCTGAAGCTCAATAAAAAATTTTATGAAGTAAACTGTTAATTGATGAAGCGTTTTGTGTTTATTTTTACTCAAATTGTACATTTGTCTATTGCAGGTTCGAACTCGGGTAGCTTTCTTGATGCTGCTTCCAATTCCAAATCCAATTACACTTTTTGAGTAATGAATTTAATCAAAAAATATTCATTTTGTTCGGAACTCGTGGGTCCACAAAAAGTAGCAAACTGAATTAAAACAAAATCAGCAAGTATTTTTTTATATTGTTCGTAGGTCACGAATGAAACAGAACACTAAATAAATTAAAATGAGCAAGTTGATTTTTTTCATTTTCATAAACTGGTTTTATATCCTTGAAAAATAATTCAAAATAATGGCAAGCTTTGCAAATTTACTAAGGCAAGGGGCAGCTTGACAAACTAATCCAGTTTATAGCATTCGAAATTTTATTACTTTCTCGATTATTTTGGAAATTGGGAGTTATCTTCTTTATGATTTGTTCGGTAAACTATTACATTTCAACGAATATTATGTAGTTCTAAAACTAATGTTCCATTGCATACGCAACACAGTGAATTATGAACACCTATTATTTTTTGTGTTTGGTTCGAAAAATAGGTCGCAAATACTCTTATTGTCGTTAAAAAACTTTTCAGTCGAAAGTCTGTAGCTCAGAACATATAGTGTATTACAAACACCGCTCTGGTAATTTTCATGGTGATAATCTGCATAACACACTTATTCAATCTTTTTGATGGATACCAAACTGAATGTCTTTCGACCCAAGTAAAGTTTTATTTTTCTCAAAATGGTGATTTTTAATATCACTTGATCACCAGTTATTAAGCAATAACTTGGAAATTTTCCAAATAACCATTGTGGTTATTTGGAAATTTGATAGGCATGTGCCTGATAGTTAAGGTGTTCCGTGTAGCCTATTGTGATCCTAATATTCACATATTGATGTCCAAAAAAAATTGATATTAAAATATTCCAAGTCTATTCAGTTGCTATAGACAATAAGATAATAATAGAACGTAAAGGAAAGCATTTGCTTGTCACTTCAGAGGGAGTTTTTCTTTTGTTTTTCAGCGAATATTACTTGATCTCTACATATTCCCCTGTTTCAGGAGATAGTCCTTCTGGTGTTATGAAGAGAAGAACAGCAACTAGATGTTTTGTCCTATGTCAATTATACTCAGCGGAAAGGCAGGCACTCTGGTAAGTGTTTTTTCCTTTGTGTTGCTACAGAGAATAGGGTAGTGTGTGCGTGGTGCACTGATTTGGTTACAGCTTCATGATCACATTCGTTTCACCTCTTATAAGAAGGTACCCATAAATAAGTTTGAATATACCTCTCTATTTTACCGATAAACCATTGTCACATTTTCCAGTTCAGTTGGAACCACAACAACACGACTTGGTCTGTTCAAATTAATGTAGAGCAAGAGAATGCAATTCCGCTATTCCAGTCTGTTTCTTTTGATATAGTGACAAACCCTTTATTAAAAATGATAATTGTTTTATTTGGATGTTTTGTACTTCAACAAAAACCATATATTTTGTTCAATGAACAGCTATTTTTAGGTTGTCTTTCTTACAATAGGATAATACACTCTGCAATGGTAATAATTGGAGGATTTGTCTTCAACAATTGGGATAAACTTTTTTTGTTTTAAACAAAACTTTTAATGTTTTTGGTGCTAATGAGTATGACAAATATCTTCATTTATTTTCCAAACTCTCACAAACAATACGGATCAAATTTGGCCAATTTATTACTGTTTAGATGTTAGGTAGACAACTCCAAAATATTGCGAGCCAAAATTTTGGAAATTCAAAGTCAAATTGTTGAAGGATTTTTAGCTTTGTATAATATTGAAGTAACAATCATCATCCGGCAAGCAGTGAGTGGGTGCAATTAAATAAATAGATACAACAGCATTTGCAAGAACTCAGGTTCCCAATACGAAAATGAATCTATCTTTTCTCAAATGTATTATCGAGTTGAAAAATTATAAGATCTTACATTTTGGAATTATTTAATTGAGTAGAACTCGCTTCCATTTGCTTCAATCAGTTAATTGTTGAAAAATTGTGAAAGCATCAATTTATGTTCCTAGTGATCACAGTTGTAAAAATGGTGGCGGGGAGTCTACAGTGAAACCCGCATAAATCGATACCGGGGAAATCAAAAAACTTATTATATTCATGCCCCAGTTTGAAGTCCCGACATTTACTAAGTCAATACTGTCATCTCTAGGTTGACCAATAATTTTTTTTAACTTCATGACGAGTTTGACGCCATGACCAGCTTTTCACGGGAGCTTTGTGAAAAGCCTTAAATAAAGCATGTTGTTTGGAATCGAAATTAGTTCTGTTCAATTGACAAGCAGAAATTTCGTTAATTCTAAATCTAGATGGCATGTTATCAAAATTATATATTCAGAGAGTTATCTCCCCTTGTGAACGACAGAAATTTTTTGTTCTTGAACTTTTTTCAATTTGGAATGTAACAAAGACCAAATGCAATATCTCATGGTTGATAAAAATTTAAAGCTGTCTAAACATATTTGTTCAGATAGATGAAAAAACATTTGATCCATTAGTTGGAATTTATTTTTAGAAATTTTTTTGAATGATCGTTGTCATTCACTGATGAAACATGAAACCAATGATAATGATTTTAAAAATTAAACCAAGCAAACTTATTACTTTTTAATAATCATTTATTATTTGGTTAGCATCCAAATAATAGTAGATTACCAATTTACTAACAATTGTCTTAATTATTGAGCAAATAGGAAGTTCTCATCATTATTAAAATTGATTCACAATGTGAAAAAATCTATGAAATTCGTAAGACTATTACATTGTTAGTTGCAATATAACTTAGTATTACAATTATATCTATATCTATAGCCTCTGAAAGTATATTTGAGCAGTTCAACATCATCCCTAATTAGATGGTTTATTTGTGTCTCGTCAACATCGAATTATGCAAGTTGCACTGTATTTTTTCATCCAAATATTTGTTTTCACCGTTATAAGAAAAGTCATTGTTTGGAGGAACTTTTTTTATCATGGGATTGCTTCATGATTGAATAACTTGATAACTATAAAAGAGTCTGTCTAGTAATAGTTTTTAATAATTTTTTGTATTTATTGCGAGGCTTTTAAAAAAAATTGATTCACTTCAGTTTTTGCTTTAGTTTCATAATTTCTTTTGAAATCCTAGATATTTTCAAACTTTCTTATGTCAAAAGAGTTTGCGAAGACAATTTGTTCATGTTTCAGACTATCCGCTGTTTTAAATGTGTGCGCAAACTTTTGAAGTAATCAAACTGTCTACATATACTAGTAATTGACTTCTATTCATGTTGATTTTTGATACTAACCACACTGCTTCAAAATAGATGATTTTTACAGTTTGCAAATTTTGCATGAGTAAAAATTAGTTTGATTTTAAAAAGCAGCGCTTAAACATCATTTGAAATATTTTGTTTCCAGAAGTTGAATATTACAAGCATTTCTTGGCTACCAATGACCAAAACTGGTTAAACCTCTTGCATTTATATCTTCGTCAAATAGAGATTTTTTGTCTATGACACAAAAAAAGTGATTTTTGATGATAGACATCTAACTTGTTGCACACTCGAGCAGATGAAATACAATTACTTTTCAAGGACCATGAATAATGCTTTGCTGTCAGTAGCTTCATCTCAGTACTATATAACGAAATGACTGAGTTTTTTATTAAGTTTCCAGTTCCAAAACTATTATCTGAAAAAATTGTTGATCATTTAGTGATTTTCACTCATTCTCAAGGAATTATATGGTACTCGAGATTTAATTAAGAAATTTTCTTGTCAAAAAAATACCGTCACAATTATGACTCAGGTAACATTTCTTTCCAATCTCTCAGTATTATAAGAAAATTATACTGATCTTATTGTTTAATCAATTTCCAAGTTGAAAGTTATTACTGTAATGATCAGTATGCTTGGGTTGTTGCACTTTCAACCAAAAAAATTGCTCAGGTTACGGCCAGTGTACACATTAACTACTCTGCGCAAAATGAGAGAAGTGCTGATTTAGAAAATGAGCTTCAAAAAAATTGAAGCTCACTGCAATCTCTTTTTTGCCATTACACTTATCATCCCACAATGCTGATATATGGAAGCCCAAGTTCTATGTAATTTAGCCAAATATTCAAACACTCATTTTAAAGCTTTAATACATTTTGATGAGTAACTTGGGAAAAAATTACACCTGGGTCAGCACTGATTGTGCCGAAAGTGATAATCTTGATGTTTGACATTACTGGGAATTATGTCTTCCTGTGTTAAATATTCTTTTCCATGATCAGCTTCCTTACGCGATGAGACAATTTCTTTTGACTAATTATTTAGTAGCAAGAGCTGTAAAAGTACTGTTTATAGATAGAATATGTCAATTAATGATAGTTACTTGGATTTTTAGAACCACATTTGAATCATTACAAAATGATATTGATAATAAAGATCGCAGATGTGAAAATATTCAACCTAAAACAATTAGAAATATTTGGAGCAAATAAAAGAGTAATTTTTTTATCGGAATTGAAATCGAAATTATCACCCAAAAGTAATTTGAATAGTTTGAATTTTTTTTAATAAGTTGGAAAAGTTGTGAGTTTTTTCAACCCTGCTTGTTAGCCTTCAATCACCTCCTACGAATCAATTTAATCATGATCAGTTGATTTTTTGACTTGAGATTAGAAGTTGTTTGCCCCTGTATTTTTTCAGTTTGGGAGAAAACTCTCAATTTTATGAAAACAAAGAACTAGGGGTGACTTTCAGCGCTGGTTTTGCAATGGCTTCAAGTATATTCGAACATGTATATTATTCACTCACACAAAATGTTTAAATTTTTTTGTTTCTAACTATAAAATTAGCCAACATCTCCCCTGTGGATGATGAATTAACTTTGCAAGTCAATGATGATGATTTTTTGGTTTGTGTTAACGCTCCTGAAGCTCAATATAAGATTTCATAAAGGACACAGTTAACTAATGAAATGTTTTGTATTTAATTTTAACCATTTTGTACATTTGTCTATTGCAGGTTCAAACTCTGGTTGCTTCATTGGTGCTGCTTCCAATTCATGCCAGCTGACGACATTTATGTTCAACTTTCTCTTAGGTTGCTTTATGAGTATTATTCTTATGTATGCATGAAACATAACATGCTCTATGATGTATTGTAGAGATTTTATGACTAAATTGGCGCAACATGCTTATGTGAATGGCTTTTAATTATTTTAAAACAAAATTGGTGAAATCTGTTTCAGGAGTATTTTCGATAAATCTCTTAAAGATATTGGTGTAGCATGATTTATGAACACTGTGTAAACTTTTTATACCTACATTAATGTAGCATTTTCAGCAAATGTTTTCTAAGCATTTTATCACGACATTGGTGTAACCTGTTTAATGAATGTTTTGTAAAAAGTCTATTACAACATTGCTGTGACATGTCTAATGAATGTTTTGTAAACATTTTGTAGCGACATCGGTGTAATATTTTTAATGAACATTGTGTACACATTTTATAGCGACTTTGGTGTAACCTCTTTAATGAATGTTTTGTAAACAATCTATAACAACGTTGTTGTGACATGTCTAATGGATGTTTTGTAAACATTTTATAACGACATTGGTGTAACATGTTTAATGAATGTTTTGTAAACGTTTTATATCGACATTAATGTAACATTTTCAGCGAATGTTTTGTAAACATTTTATCACAACATTGACGTAACATGTTCAATAAATGTTTTGTGGACATTTTGAGATGACGAATAGTGAAAACATTCAAAAAACATTCATAGGATGTTTTGCGAGGACAATGGGTGTAACATTGCAACAACATTGAAAGGCGTGTACAAAAAGTCATGAAATAAACATTTGCATACAATGTCCAGAGGACATTAGTTGACATCCAGGCAACGTCGATGCAACATTATTATATATCATTGCCTCAGCATTGTGCGAATGTTTGTGGGTAACATTGGGAATAACATTGGATTAATGTTTGAGGGTGTCTGCAGAAAGTTGTGAAATAAATGTTCTGCGCACAATGTTGAGGGAATGTTGATGGACATCCAGGCAACACGAATACAACATTTTGAATTATCATTACATAAACATTGTATAAATGTTTGTCCACAACATTGGGAAAAACGTTTAAATAACGTTCAAGGGTGTCTACAGAAAGTAGTGAAGTAAACGTGCTGCGCACAATGTTTAGGGAATGTTGATGGACATCCAGGCAATATTAATATAACATTCTGAGTTATCATTACATAAACATTGTACAAATGTTTGTCCACAACATTGGGAATAACGTTTAAATAACGTTCAAGGGTGTCTACAGAAAGTAGTGAAGTAAACGTGCTGCGCAAAACGTTCAGGGGATCTTCACCGACATCCAGACAACGTTTGTACAACATTCACTTGCTTGTTGGGTAGGCATTTTTACCGCTCAACCTGCTGTTTGCTGGCACAACACGGCAGTCAACCTCTCTAGGTCTGACTATGAACAGTCCAGCTCTATCCAGAGTTCAGCTTAGATGACACGAACAACCGGTTATAAAAAATAGTCTTCTAATTTAACACTGTGGTGAGCCTTTGGCTTAGACATATACTCGGTGCTCTCGAGTGATATAACACTTATTCTTTCCTAGATAAAATGTTGGCAGTTCAATTAGCAGACACAATCGAATGTAGGGCAAACCAATGATCTACACAAAAGCTCTGCCTTTTATTGGCAGAGTCAGAGGAAGTGTTTGGCCTAGTTTCCAAAAACGCTCCAATCTCATATATAAAGGTAAGTCTGTTTTTGCGATTTTCGCTTACAATTCCGGCACTACAATATAAATACCAATAAAAAACAGATATTCACAGTCGTCAGTTCTTTCTTCATGTTATAACACTGTTGAATTTTTATTTTGCAAGAAGATCGCAGAGATATTTCTATTAAGAACCTCATTTTTGTCAGTTATGCCAAATTTCGACCGGCAATATTTTTCTGCTGTCTGGGTCATGTTCGGTTTATTTTGTCTAGACTCTGACATGCTACATCCTCTTGATTGGTCAGCAGTGGCTACAGCAAATCAAGTATTCATATCGGTGCGCCCAACAGCATCGTTTTGCTACAGCTGCTAGCTTCACTCGGTCTTATAATTGTATTTCTGCCTAATCACCAATAAAGTGTACTTCCTTTGACATTCCAACATTATCTCATTGCTTGCCAGCCTGATATTGTTGTTCAGCAACTTTCTTGAAGCTCGGGGCTACTCTTAAAATAAATAATATAATAATGGTATATAATAGCAGTGAGTTTTTGTTTTTAGTAATGATGATAAAACAGTAATAAGTAGGGATGTGCAGGAACAGGTTTTTCACTGTTGAACAAGACGAAATAAGAACGGAACAGCCATGGGACATAGAAACACATCGCAATAAGTTATTCAATTGGTTTAGAGTAATAATTCATCTAGTTGTTGTGTATTTAAATTATTCATTAATATCAAATATAGAAACATAACAATTATGTTAATAATAAAAATCAATGATTGCAGTTATGTTGTGGGTAATAATAATCACAATGATAAAAAACAATGGTGACTATTGATAAATAATTAACAGCCTTATATTAATTGTGTATTCACAAAAATTGGTGTAAATAACTAGAAGATCATGGGAATTCTGAATATAAAAGTTATTTTGAGAGCCATAACCATTTTGAGGAAAACAGTTACCTCTGAAAATACTTCCGATTTTGGTAATACCTATTATAGATAACTAAAAGTTGATAAATCTCATTAGTATCCCAAAACTTGTCCATTGTTTTTTAAACTTTGTGAATATCAGCGTTAGGCTATTTATTTCCTCCATTTTTGAAAAATATGTGCTAAATATCTTGCATGGAAATATAATTACTATGAAACCAATGGCACTTTGTTTACAATAAAAAATTATTAATTATTATTACAATGATGGAGAAACTACACTTACCTTGCTCGAAATTTCACCAAAACTGGTCACCATGCTCAAAACATGATGCTTTCATCATTTTTAATTTTAGTTTTTTTGCAGAATCTGTACATAAAAAAATTCCAAAAAAGAAACAGCCACATCCACTAAACAGCAATGTGCCATTGCTGGTTGTTAAGGAAGAGAAAGCAAAAAATAAAACAACTGAAAAAGCCAAAACTGGCCTTAGACCATGTATTAGTGATAATTTGGAAAAACCGAGCTATCGATTCTCAATAGAATTATACCAAAATGTAAGAGCTTACTCTTACTTTGCGAACAAGAAAATTGTGAGAGACAATTACCGATCTCATCTTGTACACAATGTGTTAACTTTTTCTTGAAACACTGATTACCTGTTCCGTCCGGTTTTGGAACACACATAGTTCCTTGTTCCGTGGAACGTTCCGTGTTCCGGCACAGCCTTAGTAATAAGCAAGGGCCTGCTCTTGCATCGTTGTTCTTCTTATCCCTAAGTGATTCCAAGTATTATATGTATATTATTCATTCATGTGTCTAAGTGTAAAGTGAATAATCCCAGCAAACGCATGTCTTTTTCAAAACGTTTTTTAATGGTAAATAAATGGTTGGTTGCAGTGAAACATTTAAGAAACGTTTTTAAAACGCCACAAAAATCCCTTTTCATATCCTGGAAAATTAAAAACATTTTTATGAAGTTTTTTTATGGTTGAGTACAAATTCAGTTGGATAGAAATGTATTAAAACTGTCTAGTCGGTCACTTTTCTACGACTTCCGTATAAAAAACTGTCTTTTTGATGTTTCTCAAACTCTGTTTGATAAACGTTAGTGAATAAACCTTCAGGAAACGTTTTTCGTAAGACCATTTAGTGATTTTGCACCTGTAACGTTTATTTGACGTTTTTTCTTGGTTAAAGTCAATTAGCGTTTTATAAAAATGCAAATAAAACGTCATTCAATGTCAAACTTTTTGCAAGAAACAAAAAACAAACATTATTTTTATCATGTTTTAATTACTTGCAAACGAAAATGTTTCTATAACGTTTTTATTTGGTTAGTCTAGGAAAGGTGATTGTAAAAATGTATAAAAAACGGCTTTTGCAACACATTTCAAATACTTGAAAATCGAAACGTCTTTTAAACGTTTTTATTTGGTTAGTCTAGGAAAGGTGTTTGTAAAAATGTATAAAAAACTGCTTTTGCAACACATTTCAAATACTTGAAAATCAAAACATCTTTTAAACGTTTTTATTTGGTTAGTCTAGGAAAGGTGTTTGTAATAATGTATAAAAAATGGCTTTTGCAACACATTTCAAATACTTGAAAATCGAAACGTTTTTTAAACGTTTTTATTTGGTTAGTCTAGGAAAGGTGTTTGTAAAAATGTACAAAAAACTGCTTTTGCAACACATTTCAACTACTTGAAAATCAAAACATCTTTTAAACGTTTTTATTTGGTTAGTCTAGGAAAGGTGTTTGTAAAAATGTATAAAAAACGGCTTTTGCAACACATTTCAAATACTTGAAAATCGAAACGTCTTTTAAACGTTTTTATTTGGTTAGTCTAGGAAAGGTGTTTGTAAAAATGTATAAAAAACTGCTTTTGCAACACATTTCAAATACTTGAAAATCAAAACATCTTTTAAACGTTTTTATTTGGTTAGTCTAGGAAAGGTGTTTGTAATAATGTATAAAAAATGGCTTTTGCAACACATTTCAAATACTTGAAAATCAAAACATCTTTTAAACGTTTTTATTTGGTTAGTCTAGGAAAGGTGTTTGTAAAAATGTATAAAAAACGGCTTTTGCAACACATTTCAAATACTTGAAAATCGAAACGTCTTTTAAACGTTTTTATTTGGTTAGTCTAGGAAAGGTGTTTGTAAAAATGTATAAAAAACTGCTTTTGCAACACATTTCAAATACTTGAAAATCAAAACATCTTTTAAACGTTTTTATTTGGTTAGTCTAGGAAAGGTGTTTGTAATAATGTATAAAAAATGGCTTTTGCAACACATTTCAAATACTTGAAAATCGAAACGTTTTTTAAACGTTTTTATTTGGTTAGTCTAGGAAAGGTGTTTGTAAAAATGTACAAAAAACTGCTTTTGCAACACATTTCAACTACTTGAAAATCAAAACATCTTTTAAACGTTTTTATTTGGTTAGTCTAGGAAAGGTGTTTGTAAAAATGTATAAAAAATGGCTTTTGCAACACATTTCAAATACTTGAAAATCGAAACGTCTTTTAAACGTTTTTATTTGGTTAGTCTAGGAAAGGTGTTTGTAAAAATGTATAAAAAACTGCTTTTGCAACACATTTCAAATACTTGAAAATCAAAACATCTTTTAAACGTTTTTATTTGGTTAGTCTAGGAAAGGTGTTTGTAATAATGTATAAAAAATGGCTTTTGCAACACATTTCAAATACTTGAAAATCGAAACGTTTTTTAAACGTTTTTATTTGGTTAGTCTAGGAAAGGTGTTTGTAAAAATGTACAAAAAACTGCTTTTGCAACACATTTCAACTACTTGAAAATCAAAACATCTTTTAAACGTTTTTATTTGGTTAGTCTAGGAAAGGTGTTTGTAAAAATGTATAAAAAACGGCTTTTGCAACACATTTCAAATACTTGAAAATCGAAACGTCTTATAAACGTTTTTATTTGGTTAGTCTAGGAAAGGTGTTTGTAAAAATGTATAAAAAATGGCTTTTGCAACACATTTCAAATACTTGAAAATCGAAACGTCTTTAAAACGTTTTTATTTGGTTAGTCTAGGAAAGGTGTTTGTAAAAATGTATAAAAAATGTCTTTTGCAGCACATTTCAAATACTTCAACGCCGAAACATCTTTTAAACGTTTTTATTTGGTTAGTCTAGGAAAGGTGATTGTAAAAATGTATATAAAACTGCTTTTGCAACACATTTCAACTACTTTAGAATCAAAACATCTTTTAAACGTTTTTATTTGTTAGTCTACGAAAGGTGTCATAAAAATGGATAAAAAACGGTTTTTGCATCACATTACAATTACTTGAATGCCTCAATGTTTTTAAGACATTTTTTTGGTTATTCCTGCAAAAGATGGTACTGAAAATGCCATCGCAAAGTTTGTTAACATATTCTAAAGTGGTAAGATGAAGGTATCGGTCAAAGTGAAGTGCTTAATAACATTTTTTAAAGCTTCTAAAGGTAGCCTGCTGGCTATTGTAGAAGTTTAAAGCCCTTTTCTGACATTTCTAAATCATCAAACAGGAAACAATTTTGATAGAAGCATCAAAAACTTGTAGTCAGTCACCTTTCGCTGACTTTCCCATAAAAGAGATTTCATTGCTGTCCATTAAAACACTTTTGCAGTAATCACCTGAAAACAGCTCCAGAATACGTATTTCAGACAACCGATTAAACGATCTTTCAATCAATTACTTTTATACGACATCACCTTTGTTAAAAAATGTCAATAAACTTTTTTGTGCAAATGCGCATTGCTGTGATTAGTTTTTTTTCTTATATTTCTGAAACTTTACTGTTACGTTGATTTGTTTTCTAAACCTCTGTTCATTTGCTTCTATTTCAACATAATTTAAACTATTCATGTTTTAGGATTGTATCTGTAATTGAAGGATCTAATTAAGAGGAGTAATACAAAGCAAAGAAAAAGCAGAGGAGTTGCATTAGATTGTTGTGAACCAGCTCATTGCATTGCCAACATTGTCTTATTAAAGTAAGACAATTCCCAATATAGCAATGGGTATATTAGGCAGAGATGGGGGCAAATCACGGCTGACTCGAATATTTGAGTATTCAAATATTTGAAACAAATCAAAATTAGCTGATTTGATGATTTGCTGATTTGATTTGATTTGATTTGCCTACCTCAGTGATTTGACTTGATTTGATTTGGTTTTTTTTTTGATTTGAGTCAAATATTTGATTTTCGGAGTCAAATCATTTGGTAAAAATTAACTTTTTTGTTGATAAATAATGCAAAAATTATCATAGTTTTGTTATCTTTTTATCTTTATTAGAAGTATTAGCAAAAGATTACTGGGTGGGGTAACAGAGGCCACAACTCATGACAAAAACTACAGTCTATAGTTACGCAATATCCCCGCATGGCGACTGAGCTAATCATGTTGTCGCCAATATTATTAGATGAGTAATTAATTCTGTACAATTACTCAAAAATGGCCTGAAATGAAGGATTGATACGAACATGACAAATGGATGTTTGACTATGTGTACTAGGTGAGTGGTTTGTTTGGTTACTAAAAACTTGGTGGAATAATATTATATATTACTCATTTATTTATAATAATAATAATAATAATAATAATAATAATAATAATAATAATAATAATAATAATAATAATAATAATATAATAATAATAATAATAATAAGTAATAGTAATAGTAATAGTAATAGTAATAGTAATAGTAATAGTAATAGTAATAGTAATAGTAATAGTAATAGTAATAGTAATAGTAATAGTAATAGTAATAGTAATAGTAATAGTAATAGTAATAGTAATAGTAATAGTAATAGTAATAGTAATAGTAATAGTAATAGTAATAGTAATAGTAATAGTAATAGTAATAGTAATAGTAATAGTAATAGTAATAGTAATAGTAATAGTAATAGTAACAGTAACAGTAACAGTAACAGTAACAGTAACAGTAACAGTAACAGTAACAGTAACAGTAACAGTAACAGTAACAGTAACAGTAACAGTAACAGTAACAGTAACAGTAACAGTAACAGTAACAGTAACAGTAACAGTAACAGTAACAGTAACAGCAACAGCAACAGCAACAGCAACAGCAACAGCAACAGTAACAGTAACAGTAACAGTAACAGTAACAGTAACAGTAACAGTAACAGTAACAGTAACAGTAACAGTAACAGTAACAGTAACAGTAACAGTAACAGTAACAGTAACAGTAACAGTAACAGTAACAGTAACAGTAACAGTAACAGTAACAGTAACAGTAACAGTAACAGTAACAGTAACAGTAACAGTAACAGTAACAGTAACAGTAACAGTAACAGTAACAGTAACAGTAACAGTAACAGTAACAGTAACAGTAACAGTAACAGTAACAGTAACAGTAACAGTAACAGTAACAGTAACAGTAACAGTAACAGTAACAGTAACAGTAACAGTAACAGTAACAGTAACAGTAACAGTAACAGTAACAGTAACAGTAACAGTAACAGTAACAGTAACAGTAACAGTAACAGTAACAGTAACAGTAACAGTAACAGTAACAGTAACAGTAACAGTAACAGTAACAATAATAGTAATAATAGTAATAATAGTAATAATAGTAATAATAGTAATAATAATAATAATAATAATAATAATAATAATAATAATAATAATAATAATAATAATAATAATAATAATAATAATAATAATAATAATAATAATAATAATAATAATAATAATAATAATAATAATAATAATAATAATAATAATAATAATAATAATAATAATAATAATAATAATAATAATAATAATAATAATAATAATAATAATAATAATAATAATAATAATAATAATAATAATAATAATAATAATAATAATAATAATAATAATAATAATAATAATAATAATAATAATAATAATAATAATAATAATAATAATAATAATAATAATAATAATAATAATAATAATAATAATAATAATAATAATAATAATAATAATAATAATAATAATAATAATAATAATAATAATAATAATAATATTGTGAGGGACGCTGGTACTCTCCATATTTTATTATTACTATTTTATACTCACTAAGACATTCTCTCACTTATTATTACTCCGTGAGACATTATCTCGTAATTACTGTCTAAACCTATATCTCATTGTCCGTATTCCTTTGTGTACAATTTAAGCTATTAACTCACTGTCTACGTTACATCTCAATATCTACTCGCTACGCATTGTATACGTCTGTGTATAGTTCTATTGTTTGTATGTATCCACGATACCAGAGTCTATTTCAGTGCGTTCTATCTTGTACACCAAATAATTATTTATCCTATATTATAGTTTTTCCCACGGTTTTAATTATTGCAATTGGGTGCTGTTGTAAGGCCAAGGCGTGGCTTGGACCAATATTTTGTAAAGGTGTGGTTTATTAATGTGTACCCGCCTTCTCTGTATTTAAACTGATGTAAGCATAATAAATATCAGAGTTAGCCTGACTCTCAGAAGAATTTCTCTCTCTTGAAGCAAGCACTACTAGGAGCAACAAAACTACCAGCGCTGGACAAGTCGACTATTAGCAAGTACGACGCTAATGTGGAAAGTGAGAACGGTACGCCCTATCACTGTGTATACCCTTGCCTGAGGCAAGGATTACAACGCAAGGCCTAGTACACTAGTAGTTCGGCTCTACTAAATTCGGATTCGGGGAATCCAACAAGTTAGCTAGCAATAATTACAGCGAAGTTATTTGTCGATCTCGACTGAGTCCAGATTCGACTGCAAATAATTCCAACATAACTATTGCCGACAGTAACAGTTCGAAACAAACTATAAACTAGACAAGTAATTCCTGAGGAATTAATGTCAGAGCACAGTTCGAAACAAACTATAAACTAGACCATAATCCCGACAGTGATTATTGTCAAACCTTGGAAAGGTTCAGTGGCAGCCAATAATTCGGGTGTAATTATTGTCTCCTGCCAGCACACAGACAAGCCAGATTCGGCCACACTCATAAATGCAACAGACAGTAAACGCTCTCTAGACAATAATAGCAGATTATTGTGAGTAGACTTGGGCCACAGTAGAATACGTCGGGAGTGTGTACAGGTGGCTACCACCCAGACACCAAATTCCTGTACATTGGTGGCAGCAGTGGGATTGTCAAAGCCCACAAGAAGATCCCGACCTCCTACAGACAAGGACCCAGTCTAAACGATGGCATACCGACGGAGAGCCGTCAGTTCAGATCGAGAGGGTTCCTCTCTGCAGATCATGGGTACATTGACAGACATCCTGGAGAGGATGACTACCACAAACGCAGGAAGCAAATTCAAAACACCCCACTTCGATGGAGAAGGCGATGTGCATTACTTTATCCAGCGCTTCGAAGAGGTGGCAAGAATGAATCGGTGGACTCCTGAGGAGGCCACCATTCACCTCCGCCATGCGCTGACAGGAAAGGCAGAACAGTGTGGGCGTGGACCGACCCAGCAGGCCATCATAGAGACCTTACGGGCCAGCTTCGGACTCACCCGAACGGAAGCACAGAATAAACTAGCCGGATATCGGAAGCATCCAAGAGATACACTGCGAGAACACGCAGCCACTATAGAGCGTCTGATAGAGGCAGCCTATGAGGAACTGCCCCAGAGGAATAGAGTGGAGTTATCTCTCCAGACGTTCCAGAATACCTTGGGTCACGCCTACCTACAGCGACACTTGCTAGCCATCCGACCCACCACCCTAGAAGAAGCAATAAGGGCGGGTAATGATTATTTGCAAATCCAGCATCAAGCCATGCCACACCCCAACGTTAGGAACGTACACGAAGGGACCCTGGAAAGCTATGAGGACCCCCTCCCTCACGAGGTCTCCTGTCAAGAAGTAGAGGACCCCATCGCCAAACTGTTGAAAACGGTAGAAGCGCTGAGCAAAGAAGTTGCCGAGCTTAAAAAGCCACAAGAAGGCCCACCCAAACGTTGTTGGGGTTGCCACCGGACAGGACACTTGCGCAGCCAATGCAAAACCGCCCCCTGGACTGCAAGACAGGGAAACGGGCTCGGCCCGCAGTAGTAGGGCCTCCTACTAGCTGCACAAGGGCAAAAATTCAACATAGAGCACCTTACACCCCCAGCCCTAGGGCTGGTCCACCACCCGTCCACCTAACCAACCGGTTCCAACCATTGGCGGACGAAGATGAGGAAGAAGGACCCCATCCAGTCGAAAGAGAGAGAGGACGGAGGGACAGCACACCCCGACCGCAGAAGCCGGACCAGAGCCGACCCGAAATAAGTCGCCCCAAGCCAATATACGCGAACCAAGTGGAGAGGCCCTATAAGTCCAGTTATTATCTGCCAGGAAAAGTTGAGGGCCGAGCAGTCACCTATCTCATAGACACCGGTTGTAATACCAACCTGCTGGCAAAGCGAGTCTATGACCAACTCCCCTCTAAGGTCCAGCAGCACCTACAACAATATGACTCACACGGACTAATGGCAGATGGCACCCGACTGCCATTCTACGGCCTACTTACCCTCTCGGGGAGAATCAGACATATCCACTACGAGGAGACATTCGTAGTAAGCCAAATCAATGAGGACGTGATTTTAGGCATGCCTTTCCTCTCCAACCAGAACTGTCAAATAGGGTTTGACCAGCCAATACTGAGAGTCCAAGACAAAGAGCTGACGTGCACCGACAGACACGGGAGGGACTTAGTGTCGAAAGTACAAGTCCAGAAAGACACCTACCTTCCCCCACAAGCAGAAACCGCCATATGGTGTCACCTCACCAGCAGAGAGCCCTGTCCACAAGGCGTCGTCGAAAGCATAGAAGGCGGCCTAATGCTAGCTACCAGCATTAACGCACCCGACCACCAAGGGAGGGTACTAGTGAGATGCCTTAACCCTTCACCCGAGAGTGTCCACGTCCCAGCAGGGGAAGTAATCGGGACATTTACAGGAATAGAGCCAGAAGAAGTCCGAGCAGATGCCTTGCTACCCCCACCAGAAACCAGAGCAAACTGCGATCGTCCCAGGAGAGAAGCAAGAAGGCCAGTAAAATTCGCTGACTATCAGTGTTATAGAACACAACAAATAGATGAACAGGATAAACAATCTGCCGAAATAATAAATAAAAAGGGAAACACACACTTACCATGGAAAAGCAGAGCCGAAACAGCGAAAATACTAGGATTGCTAAGAGAAGACAACTCCTCAACAACGACGCCACCGGGAAAACCCCACACACGTGACGAGAAGACAACTCCCCACGAGGAATCCCCTTCCAGACACGCCCCACTGTCGGTAAAACACTCCCAGCAAAACACGTGTGTACCAAGAACAATGGAAGAGGCAGTACTAACAGCAAAAGAAGGTATGTGTAAACGAGAACAATACTCAGATAAAAATACTGAGCACTTCAAACTTTCTCCACACTACCGAGCTGAGTGCCTACAAGACATCACCTACCTTCTACACAACATGGAGAATGATGGAACAATATCGCTGGAGGAAGATCCGACCTTCGCAGAAGAACTGCTAGCTAGTACAAAAACAATTCGGGAGAGAAAGAGGAAATATTCCTCTCCAACAAGAATTAACAATATCGATGAGAAGGGAGCAGCAAGATGTCGGGTGCCCACACAGCAAACACCGACACCATCGCTACCGATACACCATACCAGAGAAACATGGAAAACCGAAGAAACTTCGCAGGCCATCAAGACAGCCATGTATCAGATAAAAGGAGATACCTGGGGCTGCAAGATATGCAGCCTACAACTAAATAAGAAAAGGATATTCTACCACGTACACCAACACTTCACGTTTTTCTTCTGTGCATGCGGCAAGAAGAGTAGTTCTAGAGACACAATATTGAAACATATTCGTGGCCAGGGAGGAGATCAGGCACATGGTGGAGCCACCCGACCTCTTTACGAGGTGGATAAACATTCATACACTGACTTCTGTCGAGCCATGAACTGGACACAGCCAGCGCCCTTCGGCACTCCAACTCCAATACTGGAACAAGATAAAGGATCCGTAAAGGGAAGATTGGGAGAGAAAGTTAACGAGACACCAATCAAAGTGGCCAGGGTCGAGCTGACCGATACAGAACACAAGCCACGAATACATATAGGAAGTAAGGAGAATTCATTCCGACGACACCTCGCACCAAAGGAAAACCTACCAGCCACCGATAGTAGAAGGCCAAGGGAAAGGATAGACGAGGAGAGGAGAGAAGATCGGTACAGAAGGATCAAACGATTAGAGGAAGAACTGTACAACATAACGAGAGAGGCATATAAACATTTACAAAGGGCCGAGGAAGTCAAGGCATCCATTCAAAGGGAGCGGGACCTTCTCTAAGACATAATGGACAGTAAGAGTTAACATTATTACACTCTGTGCGCCCCTTCTTTTTTATTGGCCCTATAGTTGCCAATGGGGGGGAGTGTGTGAGGGACGCTGGTACTCTCCATATTTTATTATTACTATTTTATACTCACTAAGACATTCTCTCACTTATTATTACTCCGTGAGACATTATCTCGTAATTACTGTCTAAACCTATATCTCATTGTCCGTATTCCTTTGTGTACAATTTAAGCTATTAACTCACTGTCTACGTTACATCTCAATATCTACTCGCTACGCATTGTATACGTCTGTGTATAGTTCTATTGTTTGTATGTATCCACGATACCAGAGTCTATTTCAGTGCGTTCTATCTTGTACACCAAATAATTATTTATCCTATATTATAGTTTTTCCCACGGTTTTAATTATTGCAATTGGGTGCTGTTGTAAGGCCAAGGCGTGGCTTGGACCAATATTTTGTAAAGGTGTGGTTTATTAATGTGTACCCGCCTTCTCTGTATTTAAACTGATGTAAGCATAATAAATATCAGAGTTAGCCTGACTCTCAGAAGAATTTCTCTCTCTTGAAGCAAGCACTACTAGGAGCAACAAAACTACCAGCGCTGGACAAGTCGACTATTAGCAAGTACGACGCTAATGTGGAAAGTGAGAACGGTACGCCCTATCACTGTGTATACCCTTGCCTGAGGCAAGGATTACAACGCAAGGCCTAGTACACTAGTAGTTCGGCTCTACTAAATTCGGATTCGGGGAATCCAACAAGTTAGCTAGCAATAATTACAGCGAAGTTATTTGTCGATCTCGACTGAGTCCAGATTCGACTGCAAATAATTCCAACATAACTATTGCCGACAGTAACAGTTCGAAACAAACTATAAACTAGACAAGTAATTCCTGAGGAATTAATGTCAGAGCACAGTTCGAAACAAACTATAAACTAGACCATAATCCCGACAGTGATTATTGTCAAACCTTGGAAAGGTTCAGTGGCAGCCAATAATTCGGGTGTAATTATTGTCTCCTGCCAGCACACAGACAAGCCAGATTCGGCCACACTCATAAATGCAACAGACAGTAAACGCTCTCTAGACAATAATAGCAGATTATTGTGAGTAGACTTGGGCCACAGTAGAATACGTCGGGAGTGTGTACAGGTGGCTACCACCCAGACACCAAATTCCTGTACAATATCATTTATTATTTATTTATCATCATCATTTGTTTGATTTATTATTATTTTGGATGAATCAATGAATAAATCAATGCCATAGAATAGTCATAGTAGATAGTAATAATTAATAGCAACATTAATAAATAATAATAATAATGATGATGAGGAATGATAATAATAATAATAATTATTATTATTATTTATCGTTGGTGGTTATTTTATCGCTGTAATATTATTATTGTTAATTAATTATTATTAGTAATAATGTGGAGGAAATGTGCCAGCGCCCTCACAACAAGTCGACTTTGTATACGATATATGAATTGCCGAACTATCTAGTTACTAGCGTAGAGGAAATGCGTCGGCTACTACTTAGCAGGTGGACAATAACATTATTATTTACTTACCGAACTGTGCCTGCCGAACTGTCTATGCCTACTTATTATTTAACTACCGAACTGTCTATGCTTATTATTTAACCTGCCGAATTATGCCTTATTCCTATATGCCTATTTTATACCTATCTTTATATGTTTGTGTTGTTTGCACTAGCCTCTACTTTTCATACATGTGCTTGTGCAGCCAACCATACTGCCAAGCCACACCTGTTTGTAATTCTAAGGATTCTATTTGCTACTACTTAACCAATTGCTTGTATCAGGCGTGGCCTGCCTTTGTTCACAGATTGTCAGTCAATGTTACATAACTTTGTGTGTATAAATAATCGTGTATTGTACTAAATAAATCAGAGTTACTGCCTACACTCTCACTTGCTTGTTTGGTTGAATAGCATAAGCGCACTTATGCTAGAGCACAGGTAGCTATATAAAAACAATACAAGTAAGCTTGCACTGATTGCGCTGGTAAAAGAACTTGGGAAGTTCAACACTTGCACGAACAAAGTAGGCAGGACAATTGCACTGAATCAGTCGACTAGCAACTAGGACAAACAGTCAGTAGAAAGTGGTCAGTCGATCTCGACTTACACTGCACTTGACCTACGGGCAAGTGATACTGGAACGGTTGTTTGAACGGCTAGGTCGACCTACTACACCTACTCCTCGGGATAGGTGGAGGGCGAGATAGATAGGCGTACACTGCACTGTTGTGTTTACTTATTACTGTGGGCCGTTGTACAGGTGGTCGCTACCACTCTTGACAAAGTAAATTCCTGTACATTGGTGGCAGCAGTGGGATTGAGAGGAATCCAAGCGAACGACCCACAGGAACGGTGAACACAAACAGGAGGCAGCAGGCGCGGAGATGGCCAGCAGGCGACGAGCGCTCAGCTCAGATCGTGATGGGTCACCATTACAGATCATGGGCACGTTAGCAGACATTTTGGATCGAATGTCGACAAGCAATGGAAGGGACCGCTTCAGAGTACCCCAGTTCAGCGGAGAAGGAGATGTTGGATACTTCATCCAACGATTTGAGGAAGTCGCCAGAGCCAATAGATGGTTACCGGAGGAGGCAACCATCCACCTTCGACAGGCGCTCACCGGAAAGGCCGAACAGTGTGGGAGAGGGGTCGATACCGCGGCCATCACCCGAGCATTGAGGGCAAGCTTTGGCTTGACTCGCACGGAGGCACAGACCAGGCTGACCACGTACCGAAAAGCCCACAAGGAAACACTGAGGGAGCATGCACTCCAAATCGAACGGCTGGTGGAAGCCGCCTACGGAGACCTACCGCTCCAGAATAGAGAGGACCTCACATTGCAGACCTTCCAGAATACACTGGGACATGTATATCTTCAACGGCATTTGTTGGCTATTCGGCCAACGACCCTGGAGGAGGCCGTCCTAGCAGGAAATGAGTTCTTGCAGGTACAGCACCAGAACCCGATACAGTCCAACGTACGAATCGTACAAGAAGGAGAGCTAGAAGAGACCCCAACCCCTCCTGAAATCACCCTCAAGTGTCAAGAGATAGGAGACCCCATAGCCAAGCTCCTCCAGGCAGTGGCACAATTGAGTCAGGAGGTGGCCCGCATCAAAGAAGGGACTGACAAGCCCCCACCGACGCGTTGCTGGGGATGTCAGCAGACTGGACACATAAGGAGCCGATGCCCAACTACTCCATGGCACCCACGCCAGGGAAACGGGTACGGCCCGCAGCAGTAGGAACTCCTGCTGGCTGCAACAGGGCCCCCCACTCCCGTCGACCTCGAGAAGAAGGAGACAGGTTCGTCCAAAACGAACCCCTACCAATCCAGCTGAACAACAGGTTCAGCCCGCTGACCGATGAAACATCGGAGGACGATGAAGAGGAAGAAGAGGGGGAGGAGACTAGGATGAGTCATCCGAAGGAACCCCCCCCCCCCCCAAAAACGAAGAAGGAACCAGAAGCCAAAACCGACCCCAGAGGCTACCCGAAAGCCCCTCACTGTTCACCTCAACCAGGTAGAGAGACCCTACCAATCGAGCTACTACCTACCAGGCAAGGTAGAAGGACGCTCAGTCTCTTACTTAATAGACACAGGGTGTAACACGAACTTACGGTCAAAAAGGGTGTTCGACCTCCTCACACCTCAGCAACAACATCATCTACAAGACTATGACTCACATGGCTTGATGGCAGATGGCACTCGACTGCCATTTTACGGATTGATTACGCTGACTGGGAGGATACGACACGTGAAATACGAAGAAACGTTTGTCGTGAGCCAAATCAATGAGGATGTAATCCTGGGCATGCCTTTCTTAACAAAGCAGAACTGCCAAATGGGGTTCAACCGACCTACCTTGTGCGTACAAGGAAAGGAGCTGACCTGTACGGACCGACATGGCAGAGATCTGGTGTCGAAAGTACAAATCCAGAGGGACACCCATATTCCACCCCAGGCAGAAGCAACGGTACCTTGCCACCTAACCAGCCGGACCCCCTGTACACAGGGAATAATAGAGAGTAGGGAAGGAGGACTACTAGTGGCCACGAGTATTAATGCTCCAGATGAGCATGGAAGAGTGCTGGTTCGATGTCTGAACCCCTCACAGGACAGCATAAAGGTTCCAGCAGGAGAGGTCATAGGAACCTTCACCGGAGTGGAACACAGTGAGGTACGGGCACTACAGGGCTCCCAGCAGGAACCCCACCGACAGGCTAGGGAGCTACCCCCACACCTAGGACCACTGTTCGACCAGGCAAAGAAGGGATGTCAGAATACACAGGAGGAATACCAACTGCGGAACCTCCTCAGCCGCTACCAGGACGTTTTCAGTAGAAACGATGGAGATATCGGCCGCACCCCACTGGTCGAACACTCCATCCCTGTGATACCTGGTACCCGACCCATACGACTACCCCCACACCGGCTAGGAGCCGAGAAAGAGGCCGAGGCAGAGAGACAGGTCAAAGAGCTACTGGCAAAGGACCTTATCGAACCAGCCGACGGAGCTTGGAGCTCCCCAGTCGTCCTGGTAAGGAAGAAAGACGATTCCTGGCGGTTCTGTGTGGACTACCGAAAACTAAATGACGTCACACAACAGGATGCCTATCCCATCCCTAGAATCGATGACTCACTGGACGCCCTTGCCGGCAGCAAGTATTTCAGTACTCTAGACTTGACCAGTGGATACTGGCAGGTCCCACTAGATGAGGACGCAAGAGATAAGTCAGCATTTATCACGCGTAGTGGTCTGTGGCGCTGGAAGGTACTGCCCTTCGGACTCACCTCCGCCCCAGCCACGTTCCAGCGGCTCATGGAGCGCGTACTCAAAGGTCTTCACTGGAAGACGCTGCTGCTATATCTTGATGACGTGATCGTCATAGCGCCGGACTTTCCGTCCCATCTACAGAGGTTAGAAGAGGTCCTGCAACGACTCCAGGGTGCACACCTAAAGATTAAACCCTCGAAGTGTGAGCTACTAAGTCCACAGGTGCGGTATTTGGGGCACATAGTAAGTGCTAAAGGCGTAGCCACGGACCCCGACAAGGTCGAGGCGGTAAGGAAGTGGCAGACGCCCCAGGATATGAAGGCGCTGCAAGCATTCTTGGGGACGGCTGGCTATTATAGACAGTATTTACCCGACTATGCTACTACAGCTAAGCCGCTCACGGTGCTCACTGGAAAAGACGTCCCCTGGGTATGGGGTACGAACGAGCAACAAGCCTTCGAGCAATTAAAGATAGGATTGAGTCAAGCACCCGTACTAGGATATCCCGACCCCACGCTTCCCTACATCCTGGACACGGATGCCAGCGCGGTCGAAGTAGGCGGAGTGCTGTCACAGATGCAGGAAGGACGCGAAAGAGTGATCGCGTATTACAGCAAGACCCTATCACCAGCAGAAAGGAACTACTGTGTGACGAGAAGGGAGCTGCTGGCAGTGATCAAGGCGGCCAAGCACTTTCGACCCTACCTATATGGCAAGGAGTTCAAGTTACGGTCAGACCACGCCTCCCTCAGGTGGCTGTGCAGGAGAAAGGAACCTTCCAACCAGATCGCTAGATGGCTGGAGATCCTAGCAGAGTTCAGGTTCAAACTCGAGCACCGACCAGGGCCACAGCACGGCAACGCCGACGGACTCAGTCGACAGGAGCCCTGTCTCGACTGTAGACAATGCCGCTCAATCGAGCAGAGAGATGGGGGACCCACCCATGCCGAACTCAGCCTAGGGGAACTAGGAGGGCAAAGGGAATGGATAAACGGGGGACCCACCCGTGCCGAGCTCTCCCCAAGGGGACCAGCGGAGCGAAGGGAATGGACTGACGGGGGACCCACCCGTGCCGAGCTCTCCCCGAGGGAACCAGCGGAGCGAAGGGAATGGATAGACGGGGGACCCACCCGTGCCGAGCTCTCCCCGAGGGGACCAGCGGAGCGAAGGGAATGGACTGACGGGGGACCCACCCGTGCCGAGCTCTCCCCGAGGGGACCAGCGGAGCGAAGGGAATGGACTGACGGGGGACCCACCCGTGCTGAGCACCCCTCAAGGGAGTCAAGAGAGCAAAAGGGACAGGTGAACGTGACGATCACCGACCCAGCAAGGAGTACGCAAGAGCTGGTACGGGCACAGCAGGAAGGACGACACCCTGTAGCGAAGGTGTATGCTGCCGTCAAAGCCAGGAGACACTTGTCCAACAGAGAGTTGGAAGAAGGAGAGACGGAGCTCCGCATCCTGCACGATAGGATCGACGCTATGAGCCTCCGACCAGACGGAACGCTGGTCATTACTTCTGAGCACCAAGGACGGACCCGAACCTGTGCTATATGCCCGCCAGCATGGCGCCACAAAGTTGTGTGGGACACGCACCTACTAGCCCATGCAGGGATTAATCGGACGCGCCACCGACTGCAACTAGATTGGTACTGGCCAGGCCTCACGGGATTAACACGCAGACTCGTCAAGAGCTGTGAAGTGTGCCAGGTGGCGAAACGCAGCAATCGACCCACCGCCCCTGAAGGCCAACGGCTCTTTGCTGGACGACCGTTTCAGAAGCTGGCCGTAGATCTAGTAGGTCCACTGCCCGTCACCCGACGAAAGAATAAGTGGATATTGGTTCTCACCGACCACTTCACTCGTTGGCAAGACGCGATAGCCCTGCCAGATGCTACCGCACCCACTGTAGCAGCAACACTGGACGAGAGAGTGTTCAGTTATTGGGGGCTCCCAGAACAACTGCACTCCGACCAAGGAGCACAGTTCGAGTCGACCATACTGGAAGAACTCTGCTCGCTGTGGGGTGTACGCAAGACGCGCACCACTCCATACCACCCCCAAGGCAATGGCATGGTGGAGAGACAGAATAGGACGCTAGGGGACGCCCTACGAACGTTAATATTGAGCAAGGGACAGGATGAATGGGATGGTTTATTGCCCCAAATCATGCGAGCTTGTAGAGCCACCCCCAATACCACTACTGGAGAGACACCCAACCTTATGATGTTGGGCCGAGAGCTACGATTACCCGATCAGCTGACCGGGTCCCCGCCCTCGCTAGAACCCCACAGCATCACCGAACACACCCTGCGTGTCCAAGAGAACCTCGCCATAGCCCACGACTATGTGCGTAGTCAGCAAGCTAAGCTCCGCCAAGAGGAGACGGGAGAACCCCCCCGGTTCAGCAAAGACGAGCTGGTAGTAATGGAAAACAAGCGACGAACAAAGGGGAGTAATCCCAAACTCCAGCCAAGCTATGTCGGGCCATATACAGTCACTGAGACCTATCCAAACCACACCTACCGCTTAGAAAGGAATGGGCAAGGGTTCACTCAGAACGGACGACGATTAAAAGCATACCGGACGTGTAGGGAGACCGTGGGAAGGGCACCACCCAGCCGAGAGCAGGCAGTCCGGCCAAATATGCGAGGAGCCTATCAAAGGAGAGCACCCCGCCCACCAATAGAGCCTCTAGAACCACTTCCGATGGAGCCAAGAGAAAGGGTACCAAGAGAGCCTCCTGAGCCTGAGGCACCCCCAGAGGTTGCACCTCCTATACCACTACTCGCCGAACCAGCCATCGACCCACCGGAACCAGTAGTTGCACCACCCACAGTGCCAGTAGAAGTACCAGTAGCAGAGACCCCCCCTCTAGAAGACCCAGAGTGGCCACCACTCCAGGCCAACGCAGAGGGACGGCCCACCAGGAACCGAAAGCCACCTGTACGCTTTGCAGATTACCAATGCTACAGCACGGAAGATAAAGAGGGGGCCACAGGTCCAAGCCTGCAGGTAAACGACAGACCACCTGAGTCACGTGGAAGGGTGGAGAATATGGTGTATATTCCTTGGGCGAACGTAGCAGAGACCCGGCGAAAGTTGGGCCTAAACACACAAAAAACCACAACAGAGACGTGTGACAGAAATAAACAAAGAGAGATGCTAGAAAGAAGGAGCGGGGGACAAGCAACTCCCAAGTACGGCGCAGAGCAGATAACTCCCACCAGCGAGACGACGACGGAATACGAGGAATACGAGGAGACAACTCCCTGGTGGGAAACTAGGAGGGAAAACCAAAATAAGGAAGAAAAGACACCCACGGAAATGGTGCTCGAAACAATACAACTAGCGATCGACAAAAGGCGTGGCCAATTGGATCAGATTGCCCAGCAGCGACGACAATGACCAGAAGAGTAAACACCCCCCCCCCCCTGGACAAAGGAGCAAGCATAGACATTTCCTCCAGGTATTTTTATTGGCCCTACGAGCGCCAATGGGGCGGCGTGTGTGGAGGAAATGTGCCAGCGCCCTCACAACAAGTCGACTTTGTATACGATATATGAATTGCCGAACTATCTAGTTACTAGCGTAGAGGAAACGCGTCGGCTACTACTTAGCAGGTGGACAATAACATTATTATTTACTTACCGAACTGTGCCTGCCGAACTGTCTATGCCTACTTATTATTTAACTACCGAACTGTCTATGCTTATTATTTAACCTGCCGAATTATGCCTTATTCCTATATGCCTATTTTATACCTATCTTTATATGTTTGTGTTGTTTGCACTAGCCTCTACTTTTCATACATGTGCTTGTGCAGCCAACCATACTGCCAAGCCACACCTGTTTGTAATTCTAAGGATTCTATTTGCTACTACTTAACCAATTGCTTGTATCAGGCGTGGCCTGCCTTTGTTCACAGATTGTCAGTCAATGTTACATAACTTTGTGTGTATAAATAATCGTGTATTGTACTAAATAAATCAGAGTTACTGCCTACACTCTCACTTGCTTGTTTGGTTGAATAGCATAAGCGCACTTATGCTAGAGCACAGGTAGCTATATAAAAACAATACAAGTAAGCTTGCACTGATTGCGCTGGTAAAAGAACTTGGGAAGTTCAACACTTGTACGAACAAAGTAGGCAGGACAATTGCACTGAATCAGTCGACTAGCAACTAGGACAAACAGTCAGTAGAAAGTGGTCAGTCGATCTCGACTTACACTGCACTTGACCTACGGGCAAGTGATACTGGAACGGTTGTTCGAACGGCTAGGTCGACCTACTACACCTACTCCTCGGGATAGGTGGAGGGCGAGATAGATAGGCGTACACTGCACTGTTGTGTTTACTTATTACTGTGGGCCGTTGTACAGGTGGTCGCTACCACTCTTGACAAAGTAAATTCCTGTACAATAATAATCGTCATGGCATTAATTCATCCACATAACTATGGTAATAATAATAATTATTGTTATTCATGGCTGAATTGAATTAATAAGTTGATAATAATAATTATTGATTATTATCAATGATATCAAACCCTTATTAATTATTATTGTTATTATTATTTATTACAATAATAATATATTATTATGGATAATAATAATAACAGTAGTTAGTTACAATAACATTGTTGTTGTAAAAATTGTGGTGTTGATGTTGTTGTTATCATCACCAATGTAGTTACAGTAACTTCACTACTTTATCAATTAAGCACTGTAAATAATAATAATAATAAATAATGATGATGATTAATTATCATGTGGCAATGGATTCAATGATGATAATGATTATTTATATTAATTAATATTGATAATTAAATAAGACTACTGTTTTTAGTAGCAAAGAGTAAAAAATTACCATGTAAGTAGTATGTGGAATGAAAATAATAAAAATTGAAGTTTAGTAGTGATCAAAACAATACACCACAAAAACAAATGACAATTAATTATACAATAATTATTAAGAATATTATTTTTAATTGTTATTGCACTTATTGTGCTGATTATAGTTTCTTTATAGTAATAGTTATTACTATTAATCCACAAAAATTGATGCTATTGATAATTTTAATGATTTATTATCAATTAATTAAGCAGTGGATAAAAATTAAATAAATTGACTTTATTGTAGCAGTATTGGGCAAATGGCACTGTTTCAAGAATATTGTATTATGATCTATCATTTTCAACAATATTTTTCTGGCATTATTGATTGATTAAATTTACCATTCAGAGCATAAGTACGGCAGTTCATACAGCTCGACCCAATAAATTGATAGTAGTTTGATTGGTAATCAATGAAAGGTGCTTATTACATGTTAGGTTAACATTAGTAAGTGTTATTGTTATTTGACATTGCATTGTTGTTATATGCTATGCTATTTGATTTAGATTGCAATAGCATAATTAATTTCATTTACTCTAATCATATTCTCCCGCATCATTGTACATTGCTCAACTTTGCTATGTTATAGATGTGGATATATGTGCTGGCTACCCTGTGGATCTCTTTTGTCAAAAAAGATTCAATACTCAACAAATCATATGCACCAAGCGTTATTCTTCCCGTGAAATGAGTTGCTCTTTCCGTGAAGTTGAATATGCAGTGCTCCAGCATGCAGTTTGGACTACTGAGGAAACATACAAAGATGAATGAAGACACTTCACATAGAAGAGACAGTTGTGATGAATTTAACCCTGAACCATCTATGTACTAAACGTGATGACCATGTTCTAGTGTAGCGTAGTATAGCTCTAACCAGCGTTCTAATATCTTTGAATCTTCTTGTTAGAAAGTAGTTCACTCTATGTACTGGTGTGAACAATGAGTGATTTTTTACCACCGCAAGAAATAACTGGTGTTTATAATTGGAACTATTGCTATTGTATATGAAAGAATTTCGTCTATCTCATGGTGTGCCTCACTGGCAGGAATGTTTTGTAATTCTCAGCTGATCAGCAATACTTTTATTGGATACAACCCACTGTCCTGCAACAACCAACTACATCACAAAGCTTCATGCTTCATTTTCACCGCATACTCTTATTTGATCTGCAGACATGACATCATGACGTTTTTGTAGAGCCTCTTTACTTTTTAGCTTTACAATGAAAAATATAAAAGAAAACTAAATGATTTTGTGTCACATCTAAGTAATATCTGATAGCTGCAAAATATTGCATATGTTCATTATATCAGTCAGAATACTAAACTTGTATAGTGATTACTTTAGTTGCATTAATTCTGATATGAAACTTATTGGAAATTGTGGCAAATTACCTAAAAGAACTATCTATACTTTTTCTTATGAAAACAAATCATTATATTTTTAAGTCATATCACCTGTGTTTAGTTTTTTCTAGTGTGTGTGAAAGCTGCTACAGCTAAAGAAAGTAATTAAGCAATTAGAAATGAAATGGTGTATATGCATGTAATTTTAAACCATCTGAAGTCTTCCATTAGTCAGCCTCCTGCAGATGGAAAAAGAAAAGAAACGTTTGAAAAGATGCACATGTCTTAGAAAATATACCAATATACATTCGCATTCCACTACCAGATTATAGATAATGGAATTTGGAACGAACGTAGACAGGAATGAACGTCGACAGGAATTAATGCAGACATAGCTTAAATGAACGTAGACACATCCTGGAATGAACGTCGACAGACCTGGAATAAAAGTCAACTATGTTAGAGAGAAAAATTCGATGTTCATTCTAGGAAGTGTCAACATTCATTACTGGCAACATTGAAACTTCCATTTCGACGTTCGTTCCAGGAGTAAAATAAATTACCGTTTTTTCCCTAAGTAGACAACTTTTGGAACGAAAATCGAAATGATATTTTATATATCGCTGAGAACGAACGTAGACACATCCAGGAGTGAGAGTCGAAATTCTCTGGTTTGTTGCATTGTCGACATTCGTTCCAGGTATGTCGACATTCATTCCTGGATGTGTCTGCGTTCATTCCAGATGTGTCTGCATTCATTCCTGTCTACGTTCGTTCCAATTCCATAGATAATCAGTGCATTGAGCATAGTTTTGAACCCAGATTCTTTTTTTTCCATACTTTATTTTCATGTGACTCATTAACATCTAAATGAAGTAGGAGTGCACAAAGCTGTAAAGGCCTGTTCACAATGCTGTCGCATGCAACCCTCACTTCTGTGGTGACTGACTAGTGAAGGCATAAATAAGTTGTAAGAGCTCAATTTTTATATGGTACAATAAGGTAATTGCGAAATAATATTGGACATGAGCCGGGATTTTGCATGGGATTTTGAACTTTAGGCACTTTTCCCCCCACTATTAATGCAGAGAGGATGAAAATAATGGCTTTTGTGTGCTTGTTTTTGCTCCCAGGGCTTGTTTTGAAAAATGATTTGAAACAAATATTTGAAAATCAAATGCAAATATTTGATTTGATTTGAAATTTTTACTGATTTGACTTGATTTGATTTGCCTCGATTTCTCGCGTCCCTGATTTGATTTGATTTGATTTGGTCCATTTTGAAAATGATTTGATTTGATTTGAGTCAAAAATTTTTGATTTGCCCCCATCTCTGATATTAGGTACATGGAAAAAAACTCCGAAAAATCATTTGTCTATTGCAAGCAACGGCCAAAATTGTCTTTGCCGAGGATACTTCTAGTTTCAGTTGTTTCGACAAATCATTTAGTTTGACACACTTTTTCTTGCATCGATGTTTCATCAAACAAGCAGTTGCAATGAAATATAACAAATTGTTAATAGCATCAGACTATTTAAAAACAAACTACTTTTGCCAAACAGAATCTCTCAAGAAAAGCACTTTTGAGCAATGTTATTGGTCTTGACATAAATTGCAAAAAAAGTAATAATTCAAACTGTTCTCTCATTTTGACACATTCTAAGGAACTTCAACCTTTTTTTACTAAAAATATTATGATATTTTGCTATGTAAGTCTATTCTTTCTTTCACTACAATTAAAGTTTTATCCATTCACTTTCCACCATAAACATATTCTAAAAGAACAGGTTGACATCAAGATTAATCCCCTACCAGTAGCTTACTGGGTAGATTGCACAGAGCAATAAACATCACACGAGAAAACAACTCCTCCACAACTACATTTCAAACAGTTGAGACTCTTCTCCCTCTCCACGCATGCATAGGTTATGTTACTCACTGGAGAAACATGTAGCGTATGCTAACCTTGCTATCCCAGACATTCAAATGTTACATAATACAGTGACAAAGTATGCATTTTGCTGACAGAGAAAATTGTATGAAACAGCCATGAAGGCAACTACAACAATATGTATGCTACTAGAATATACAAAGCTTTGCAACAATATCTCAAATTTTGCTTTACTTGCAAATGGAATGGAAAACTTGCTGGACTTTTGGGGTTTTCTTGAGACATTGAAAAGTTTCAATATACTCAAAAGTACTTTATTGGCTGAAATGAGTTTTTTAGGTTATGCGCCGATGACATGTTTCTGCCTAAAGGAAAACAATTGAAACGTTTGACTATCGAACTATTATTAACCACTTTCAAGTGTTAGTTTAATTAAAAATGAATCCCGCATAACCCTCTATGACTTGATGTAAGAAGGCCTCATAGATGTTCTGTATTTTATTAAACAGAAAATACATATGAATGGTAATACAAGCAAACAGTATGCATTGTGAATCATAGCACTCATTTAGAGTAGCACATATCTAGAATGGTTTAAGTAGTCTTAGAAACGGAGTATAGCCTTCAACAAATCCGTGACATCAATAAACATCTTTGATAGTATATGTTTGTCACTGCTTCAAACATACAATGAAAAATACATAATAAATTAAAAGAAGTTTCTGTGTATTCCAAGCGATAAAAAAGCAAAGCATCAGGTATAAAGTAAGAGTAAAACTACATCAAACAGTGTGAAGGAGAACCTGTATGCTGAAACTATCGTTTTCTTTTTTGTGAGGCAACTTGAAGCATTTTTTACCAGTTTTCTCCATGTTTACTTTTTTTACTCTTACATCACGTGAATTAGTTTTATACATGTGAACCAGCCGACTGTCACATGGCCTTTGGAATAAACTGGTCAGATTGTAATGCTCACGAACCAGATATTGACTTCCAACTTTTCCTAGGAGCTCATAGCACTTATGAAACTTCCTTGAGATATGCACGTTGTTTGGTGGTTTACAAATCAAAGTTTTAGTGTGTGATAAGCTGTGACTACAACTGACACTTTCCTTTTCTTGTACTCTATTTGCTAATTGGACAAGCACATTGTTCCCTTTTCTCATTGCTCTTTTCAATACACCCAGATGACTTTCAAACGGGAATGCTGGTATATTATTGATGTTACCATGAAGCTTAGCATCTTCAACTAAATGTAATAGACTGTGAGCATTATAAGTTAGGTATTCCTGGCCATACAGAGTGCCTATGCCTGACACAAATTCCTTTAACAATTCTGTAGCCATTTCACTGTACAAAGCTAATAAATGGCTGCAACTGTCAGCTTTAGAAAATGCCGAAACTTTTCTCGACATAGGACAGATTATGAGAGGTAAGATGCGATATTAGTACTTTCAAGTATAAAGAATAAAAATTCTTGAAAAAAATCTAGCATGTTTTAGCTGGTTTTAAATTCATTGTACCAAGCAATATTTAATAATATCTGTATTTGCAGAGTTACTTACGCTGAAGCAATGCTTCTTAGACACCACACAACAAATTCTCAACAGAATTGAAGGATTGGAAAAAAAAATTAATGAAAACCACCAGAACGAGCAACTCGACTTGGTGGACAGTTTTCCTGAGCCATTCAACACAATTGAAGAGCTTGGCCAGCTGGCAATGAGTAACAAGGAGGAGAGAAACAAGATTGTACGTCATTGTAAAAACTCCATAATGAGCCTCTCTTAGTCAAGCATAGGTTGAATACAATGCAGGTGTGTTGTTCCTATTTCATCATGCAAAATTATCCCAATGCTCATTTTCATCTCATAATTTTAAAAAATTACAGCAGTTTTATTGATATTAAAGCCGTCACTCACTCCAATTTCAAGAAGTACTTTCGCTTCAGGGAGTTTTTAATAAATATAAAATATATTTTTATTACATTATTGGATGTTCCTAAAAAATTTAAATCTAAAATATTAATTAAAATCTTGCCTTGGAAATCATAACATAATCAGATACAAGTAAAATGCTAAACCGCAAAGTTTAGTCTTAGTACACTGAGAATTCCTTGTTAGTGCTATGCCTTGAGATGCGTCAAACGTGTGCAATTAAAATATTAAAAGGGTGACAACTCCACCTGAGCTGCCAGTTTCATGTAAGACAATCATTGTTTTCTCCTGATTTCTATTGAGCACTCCTTCTCATCGTGCTGCTTTACAAATCTAATTATAAGACCAGTTACGAACAGCTTAAAAAATTTGTGTACAACCAACAATTAGCGAAACTTGAGATAACTATTACTGGGAGCTTCCTGGATTGCGGTCTTATCAATTTATATGGCTTTTGTGAAATATAGTTTTTTGCTTCATGGGCAAGTTATCAGGCTTTCGGACAAACATTCATTTGTCATTTCATGCATTGAATTGCTTCACAATAATGTAACTCTTTAGCATCCTCTATCGACGGTATTTAAGACAATGACAAAACAGTTGATTGAAAAATATCTTGAAGTTTCTTGAACTCTCTCGCCAAAGTTGAAGAATTTGGTTTATTGCCATTACAATTCCTTTGAGAAAGCAACTTTTTGCTGCAGTTTCATCTAATTAAATAACTTAATTTCAACTTCTAAGTCTAAAACTCTCTCAACCCAATCTACTACTTCATTCTTTTCCAAAAATGCTACAACTTTTGCTGTAATAAATTTCATTTGCTTTAGTATGTTAGTGGTTTTGTTAGGGTAATTACTGGCAATCAATTTGGCCACTTAATTTCATCTGAATGAATTTTTATTGAATATCGTATCTTGGTCATTGCAACTTTTTCTTCTCTGTTTATCGTAGCTCTATAATGAATAGTGCTATTTGATAGTCGTGTTATTTTGAAGGGTATTGGATGTTGCCGTTCACTTTATTCCACCTATAGTTTTTCAGAAAAACTCAGTAATTGAAACCAATGTCTGGCTAGCTTTAATGTAAAACAACTGTTTGTGCTTTACATTAAATATAAATCCCATTCCGCTGCAAAGCTCTAATCAAACCAGGTCCATCCACCGATATCATTGCTAGTTGGGTCCTTTTCAGGAAAATGAAAATTATTATTCACCTGTAATTTTTTTGCAGTTTTTGCACTCAAAAAGATACAAGTGTTGTATTTGTGTCATCCTTTCTTTGGATGTAAGATACTCTGAGCTTGCTTTGAGATCAACAAAAATTTAGCATAAGTTTTTAGACCAGCGGGATAGAAAATAGCAAATACAGGTTCCAATCTACCAATCTAATAATTTACTGTCTTTGAAACATTTGAGCTCAGTTTTTTGTTTCTAACAAAAGTAACAACTTATTGTTTCACATCATTGTAGCTTTCTAGCCTCGCTAGAAGAAAAGGAAAAAATATTGCACACTCTGTCAGGGAGATGTTGAAAGCAATTGGAGTGCCAAAGCTTTGGTCAAGGTTTTCTTTGAAAGGACAGAAGGGAAAGGATGCGTTTGTACAACTTCCCTTATACCGGCTAATTTCTAGTAAGGCATACCAAGTTACAGCATTGTTCAAATGGAAGAATTAAAGAATTCACTTACTGCTCCGCATTCTTGTAATTTGGTAGCCTATTGAGATCTTTATTATCCTTTTAACATTTCTTGTTCAAACCTTGGAAAGTAGTGACTTACATTCAAGCATCACAGTGTCACTGACTGTGTCTCAATGTGAATAAACATTTATTTCCTTTATGCTTGATATGTTTAGTCTATTAAAACGTATTCGACTAGGTGACTGTTTTTATGTGGCCTTAATTTAGATTTTTATACGTACTAGTTCTGAATAATAAAAATACTCCATCATTTTTCAAATGTATTGCAAAAAAACGTCTTGAAAACGTTTTAGATTTGCGTAAATTCATCCAATACTGTTATTTGTAGAGGCTGCTTACAAAATGCATGGGAGTGGTACACAAATAGAAATTGACCAGGCTATAATGAACTATCTAAAATCCACACCAGTGTTTAGCAGCAGGCCTCTCACCCTAGATCGAACACAAGAGGTATGACCTAAAATATATTGAACAAAAAGAAAACCCTGTTTGAAGAAGCTTGCTGACACTTCGAAAAATTATTTTACAAGATATGAACGTCAGAGGTTCAATAGTTTAAGAGCACGGAGAAACGTTGTAGAAAAAATTACCAACTAATTGTTTTCATGGCAACATGCGCTGCTGATCCTAAGATAAACTGTTTGCAAGTACCATTATATGGGGTGTTGTATGATTGTGCCCTTTGCTGTTACATAATCCACAGGTTTCTATGACTTATAATGCTATCTTACAGTTTATTGCATGATTCACATTTTTTGCAGGATAACACCCTATCACTAGATGTATCATCTGAGAACGAGTGATTCTTTAAAAGGAGGCGTGAAAGCTGGGCCCGACAAACTAAACTGCAAAATAGATTTAATTGCTTGGTAGCAACTTTACTGCCCCTCTTCTTTTGTAGCTCACGCTACAAAATATTTGTTTGTTCTATTGTGAAACGAAATTGTCATGAATAAATTTTGCTAACCACTGACTAGTTGTTGAAGAAATGTTCTATACCAACTCTTTTCTGCCATTACACATTTATGAATGTAGTTAAGGCCCTAAAAGTAAACCAAGCAATTTTTTGGGCAGCTGATACTATTGGTATAGCTACAATATTAATAGTCTCATTCCGACTACCAACGTAATGTTACTTTGCAGTTGAATGCGCTACCATATATAGTAAGCAGTCAAACAACTAATACAATTTTTTTCCAAATCTCACCAAAGTGATGGCCGCTGCTATTACTTCTAATTGCCATGTTTGTCTGACTAGAAATCTATTTTGCCTGAACTAAAACTTTTGATCGAGAGAAATGTCTACTGTCATTAAAAAAAACTGTTACATATTATCTATTCTACAGTTAGCACAAGTATATGCATTGGTGAAAAACCAAATTCTGTAGCAAATGATTTTTCAATAAAGTTTATTTAAGCAATGAAACTTTTCTTTGAAACAAAAATTTAGAAAATTTTGTATGAATGTTGACCACAATGGATATTGGTGTCAAGTAGTGCAAAATGCTCTCTAGCTGATGAAGCTTAGTTACATTTGGGAAACAGCTAGAGAAAAGCAAGTCCCGGGGTAGACCAACGACGCAACAACAATAGATCTAGAACGTTTCTAGTTTTTGTATTATGGCAAAGTCCATACGATAATTTTCACCACAGAAACACTTTGGCGAGCTGTATTTGCAACTTTGGGTTAAAAGCTAACTAGAGTGAGAGTGCAAGCAAATAACTTTGATGTAATAAATCTGAGCTATTTCATCAGCTATCTCTTAAGAGTTATTTTGTGGTTTTCCTCTTATATAACACCATAGCTGGTGTTAGTAAGTTAGTCCGGTCTTTATTACAGCTAAAGCAACCAGGGAACTGACAATAGGGTAATTGCAGACACATGCTTCAGAGAATTACATAACTAATGATTCCAGTGACATCCAATGCTTTATGATAGCTAGCAAGATACCTGACAGTGGAAGAATTACACTCAGCAATGCAGTAGCAGCAATGAGAGTTGACATTGGAGCAAGTTGGGGCCATTTGAAAATTGGCACTGAGAATAGCAAAGAAAACTATAGCGTACACTTTTTATTTTCTCAGCCAAGTTTGTTGATGCAAGTTACTTTTTAGTCAGCAAACAGATTTTTTTCGATTTAAAGAATAACTTCCTACAAATCAATTTAATGGCATCAGTTCCGTTTCAAATCTGATTTCAGCTGTTATTGCTAGTTACTATTAAATAACGCTGTGAGCGCAAGCGCTTGATCAGATATATTTACAGGCCAGAGGAAGTTTGCATTATTGCCATTGTAGTTAGAGTATGTTAGGAAAATTTATGTTCCACTTGTTCACTGTTTTTGTTTTGGTTGTAACATTGCAAAGCTTTGTTTATATTTGAGTCTATCAGAGGCTATCAAAAAAAGAAGAAAAAACCAAACACAAAGATAGAGCTGAAGATGGGGAGGGCTCATGTGTGTAGTAACTAGCTAGGCTAATGCAGGATCTGAGTCCACGGTAACAGTTGACAGCTTAAAGTCTGCATGCTTCCTTAGAACTAATAACAACTTCTATTGCATGAATATGGTAAGGTGAGGAAACAAATGGAAGCCTTTCTATTGATAGCTTAGCCTGTACTTTCAAGGCTCATTAATTGAGTTATATCTACATGACTATTCATTGCTCTGCACTGCCGAGCTGAGCACAATGCACTATTATTGATATCACCAGCTTATCTAAACATTATTGGTTATACAGAAGTCACGTGACATTGAGGTTTGACCAATGAGATATAGCTGCATGAACCTCTGATGGCGGCCATTTTAAGTAAGCTCTACTTTCATTAAATAACTCAAACTTACCAATGTCTAGGTATATATAAAGTGTATTTACCGAGCTATTTAGTACTTTGATTTCTATAAATATTATCATTCAGCTATATTGTTTTTTGAGCAAGCATATCGAAGTGATATATTATGCACTGATATGGTAAAGTATTACTACTAACTACTAATAAATTTAATAATGTTGTTATTATTTGTTAATTTTTACATGCATCTATTAATTATAATTATTACCTACTATCACATACATATAATAATTATTATTATATTATTATAATATTAATGTAATATATTATAATAATAATAATATAATATTATTATATAAAATCATATAATATGTTATACAAATGTTATTTTTCTTTATTTATTAATAATTAATTTAAATTTCGTTGTTATTAATTTATATTTATTATTTGATATTACATATTGACAATACAATGGTAATAAATAAATGTTTTTATCACCTTGATGATTTACTTATCAAAGTAAATAAACATTATTATTGTTGTTGTTGTCTTTATTATTGTTGTATTGTTTTAAAAGCAATATATAATAATAATATTCAAATCATCGATTCATCTATTAGTATTTAGATTATTATATTATTATTATTATTATCTAAACAACAACAACCATTATGTTAAAAAATTATAATAATAATTCCTTGAACACCTACCACCCTCACCTGACCTACGAACCACATATTCATCATTATCACTAATAATTAGAGTGATCTAACAATTTATTCGTTTTATTATTTATTTATTTACAACAATTAATTAAAATTTTGTAATATTATGATTTTAGTTGGTTTATTTTAATTTTTTTTCATTTGAATTCCATCAGTATGAGTATGACGACGATTTATAAGAAAAATAATACTGTTGTGACTATCCTGATTTAAAGAGCATAACAATTTTTTTGTCACTGTAAAATGCAGTAGTGTATTTTAACCTTGAATCAATAAAACAACCAAATGTGTAGTGAAAATGTTTCATTTATGATTTCAATGTTCTATAATAATTTCAAAATATTATGTTTTAGATAGTTGAAAAACCTTGTGGTCGCTACGTGATATGAGCAAAAGCATTGTTATAAAAAATTGTCCCGGAAAATTCGTGATTTTTTTCAAGTCCAAAAAATCATGATTTTTTCATATCTTTCAAACTAAAGCTCACAGAGACACAAATCCAATTGCTATAGCTAGAGAAGTCTACCGCGCGTGGATGTGACTATGAACATTTTTTTCATTTCACTCATAGACTTGAAAAAATGCCTTTATAATTTCGACATTTTATCTAAAATCTACCAAGTCCCTGAAGGGCATCGACATATTGTTATAGGACAATATAATAGACTGTGGAGTTAGGATTTGAATGGTGTATGATTATTGTAGTGTATTCAATGTATTTTGATAATAGGAAGGCTTTTCAAAAACGCCCCGACTAAAATTATTTTTCATCCCAGCCAAATATAAATTAGCCTAACCACTACCATTGCAAATGCATTGTGGGCTTACCACGTGCGCCGCTTGTTTTAATGAAATACTGGGTTTGCCGCAAACGCTACAGTTAAAGATGATTAGTACATTAGTGTCGGGGCTATTTATTGGTCATCATTATTGATTTAATTTTAATTTATTCCAGTTCATAAATAATCTGATATTATATTTGTTAATCCAGAAGAACATCATTGAATGATAACAGCTAGTGGTAATAAATATGATATAGCAAAATGCAATGTCATCAATAACCTCCATTAGTTTTAATAATTATTTATTAATTAATTATCACTAAAATTTTATATTAAATTTGTTTATTAATTATGATTATTAAATTAATTACAAGATTTTTGATGATGACACCTGTCTATATCAACTGAGATACAGAACTTGTTATTTGTTGTGTAGTCCAGCTATTTCTACAAAATAATGTTATACAACCAATGCAAAGCATTTATAATTGTTACATATGCATTGTATAATTATTGAGGCATACGCATGATATCTCTATATATATAACACGCTTCGTGCGTGCGTCAACACTAATTGCCGGGAAAAAAGAACATTTACCATGCATTTTTTATACTTAAAAGTACATTTGGTAAAACTTGTTTTAACAGTTAACTATCAAGGTGACAATAGTAAATTTGGTCTCATTGTATCTACAACATATCTTTCTACCCATTGAAACTATTTAAAAAATTTTCAGAACAATTTGAAAATTTTTTTCAACTATCTATATGTTTTATAATTTGAGACTGTTAATAGTGATTTGAGATTTTTTTAATATTAAAATGATGTGACAATCAACGATAGCTAGTACAAATAGGTTTTCAAAATTTGGCTTTTTTATAAAATTGGTTGTCAGCCTGTCCAGTAAGATCTGGTAATTTCACTATTGCCGAAAAACATTTGCTTAGATTTGTTTAGCACCAAAATAAAGAAAATATCAAAAATGATACTTGGACACTGCAATCAGTAAGTTTTATTCATTATAGTTAAAACCTCTTATTTTTAGGGGGATTTCATCATGAAAATTGTTGAGAAACGTAAACACAGATGATCATGGGACAAGGTGCCTAGTAATGGTTTTCTCACATTCCTTTCATTAGCTAATGCACACATTTATTGCTATTCAACCTGTTGCGTTTTCAAATAATCTTTCTAGCTCATATTAAAATATCATTAAATTTGGAAACCATATTTTATAATCACCTCAATGTTGCTTGGAACAAACCTTGAAACTCAACAACACCAACCGGGGTTGGCTCCATTTATACCAGGTTCAAGCCTCTCAAATCTCAGTGGTTATTATAGTTTTTTCATCGATTATTTCAAAATTCGTCAACGCTCAGCTTGCAATCCATTATTCTTCATAACGTTCACTCATGCTGTACTTTTATTTCCATTTTCACCCAAATGAATCAACTTTTCAGCTCAGTTTCAAATAGTTACTAAAATAGGGAATTAAAAGATTTTTATTGGAAAATATGAGCCACATTTATACTTGATGCAGCTTCACGTTTCAGATGGGACACTCATATTTATTGAAATCCATTTGGCGCTCAAAAACCCGGACGTGCTTATTAATTACCACTCATCCAATGCTTAATACATAATGAATACCAATGGCGTTGAGTCCTACTATGGTGAAGCCGTTATATTTATTGCAGTTTTCATGTATATATTTTCTATTTTAGCTAATTTTATTGTTCACTCAAACTAATATATTTTCTATTTTAGCTAATTTTATAGTTCACTCAAACTATTTAAACCATAAAACCCAGTTTTAACCTGAAAGTACTAATTTAATCGTTTTAACTTTTAATAAAAACAGTTTTTCCAAACTTGGAAACAACTAACGCTTAAGCCGTGGCTACACACACCTACATTTTGTAGGAATATGACAAGAAATACGTTTTATAGTGTCGTTCTGGTGGCTGCACACACAGATGATTGATCGCCGCAACGCTACGGAGTGAATTATTGAAAATATTCATTATGATAACTTTCATAAATATAAATTATCATAACTATTTAATTAAGATGTTTTTGTATAATACTAAATAAATAGTTTATTATCTATAATAAATAACTAACGTTTATTAATAATAATTAGTTGTTTATAAATTAATAATAACCATCTTTGATAGAAGTAACTAATGGTCTGTTGGCCAATCAGTAATGACCAGGTCAAGGCTGAATTATAAAAAATTCATTGAAGTCGTCAAATTTCGTCCCTATATTTTATCCAATTGAGACTCGTTGTTTAATAGTAAATTGTCCAATCACCGCAGCTTCAGACAAAAAAATTTTCGTCGACCAAGATGTCGATCTACAAAATTGTGCGTCTTTTTGCAAAAAAAACGTTGCTTGCATAGAAAAAAGACGCGTTTTTACCGCATACCGACAAAACGTAGCTGTGTGTAGCCACCCCTACTCAGGCCTACATGGAGTTATGTGAACAACGAAATTTTTAAAAGTTATTTTATTATTAACTTGTTCTTGACAATTATTCAAGTATCTTTGTGTTTGTAGGTGTGAACACAGTTTCACTGAAAACCTCAGATGGGAAGTGACTGTCTTTTATAAAGTTAACAATAAATAGTGTCGCATAAGCTGCTCTAGATGAACCAGTAGTCGAAACTCATATGAACTGATTTGAATTCCTTATGGTAAGCACTATCAGTTGCTTACATTTGCCTGGGCACTTAACATGTTGCGTTTTAACCATTTATCTGCTCGCACGGTTTTTTGCTCCTTGCGTTTTCACTCCCACCAGATTTTGTTAAAAAAAAATGCAGTTTTATGTTTTTACACCAATCAATTAAGCAGAGCAGGCTATGTACAAGTTTTTTGATGACTCAGGAACCCATGACTTAGAGCTAGATTTGACTTTGCTCGACCTATTTGTAGGCAAGAAGCATTTTTAGAGTCTCATCGCGTTGATTTGATGAAGTTTGATCCACTGATTTATCCTCAAGCGATAACATATAGGAGCGAGCACATTTTAAAAAGTTTTACAAGAGTTGTCTTCCTGTTAAAAGTAGTTGTCTTCTTTTTAGAAAGTAAAAAAGTAGCTAGTCATCGCGAGATTTTTTGTTACAACAACTGGATCACTTGTTATTCGTGATAATATTGTAAATATTCAGCAGAATATCAAGTATAAATAGTGGGATTAACGAAAATGATGAGAATAATGGCAATATAAAAAATAATGACTTATAAATGATATAAAAACAACAAAACAATAACGTGAGCCATTATTAATAATAAAAATAAGTGTGCTGGCTGTAATAAACTAATAAATGTGAGATGAAAATGATAATATAATATAATGAAAGTTATATTAGTATAATCAACAATAATGATAGAAGTAATAACAATGACGATATTAGGAATAGCGATCTATGACATTCATAATATTAATAATCAGGCTTGGGACTCGATTTTGGAAAAATAAAGGATTGATCCGATTTCGATTTTAGAACTTAAAAGAGAGGAATATAGCATTTCGATTTTTTTTGAAAAAGAAAGGATAAAGGAATGTACAATTGATTTTATACTCTGTATGATTGTTTATCTTGGCAAAATTTATTTAGTATAAAGTCATATTCTAATTTATTAGTCTTTCCTGCAAATATTACATATTGATGTGTTCATTAATTACTATTGAAAATGATTTAACTTGATAGCACAATATCAAAAAGCTGTTTCAATCAGAACTCAGCATATCACCGCTGGTAAAAAAAGCACGAATTTCATAACCTTCATTATTATTTATATATCAATATTTCAAAGTCACCAGTGATTATCCAACCTTCTATTATAGATATTCATAATTGGTGTAAGCAATATAGCTATATATATGGTATTTAATATATGTACGTATAACTACTATTGATTTCAACAATAATAATGATGAAACCGAATTATTATGGCATTGATAATATTTGATTAATAAATAATAAAAGCGATTCATAATAAGTGTTCACTGATGGGATGATTGGTATGTTGATCAATTTGTCGGGTACATAAAAAACAAGTAATAACTTATATTAATAAAAATGATGAAAGATTATTATCATTAAATAATGTTGGTGTAATTATTACATATACTAGTAGTAATATATGAGCAGATCTCCCTACCAAGTGTTTTTTTGTGGATTAGATCTGGGGGTTGAGGCAATGGGTTACGATGTTGGATGAATTCGCCGAGTTTATATTGTATTTTACTTGAGGGGCATTTGAGTGGCATTTGAGTGGCATTTAAGTGGTGTTTGAGTTTTGATTATTTTTGTTACTTAACTTGAACTTATATGGCATATAGATTTTGAATGTATGGCATTTAAGTTTTGATAATTCTAGACATAACTCGAACTCATATAGCATCTTGAGAGAGAGGAGAGAGGAGATGTATCTACCTTGAATAAATACATTGATTAAAAGTGAATCAATGTATGATTATATACGTTTATTACATAATAAGTAGGGGCAAAATCTCCTTATATAATATAGGTAGATCAGAGGAGAGAGGAGATGTATCTACCTTGAATAAATACATTGATTAAAAGTGAATCAATGTATGATTATATACGTTTATTACATAATAAGTAGGGGCAAAATCTCCTCATATAATATAGCTAGATACATAATTCGAACTCATATATACATTGAATGTTATAAAATATATTGGATGATGAAGCTAAATATTCATCTATTTGTTATCGATATTTATAAGGATGATGAATGATTTTTTGTATTATATATATATATATATATATATATAGTTATAGTTATACAAGTCTATTATGAAGGTTTTTATTTAAGCCAAAGTAGGTTCGGTAGATACTCCATCAGAACACACTCGTCTTTTAGCATAAAAATATGTGAGTCCTCGCTTTATTTGGCTGTATGTCAACATTTTTTGATCCTTTACTATAAATCCTCGATTTTTACCCATAAACGACTTTTTTGTGTTCAATACATTTAGATAACTGTCTTTGTTCAATTGATTAATTCGTTTGTTCAAACCTTTTGAGCTAAACTTGTTTCCTTTTTCTCCCCAGCAGTAATAGGATTTAGAGTTAAGCGCAACAATTCCATCTCCGGTAAATTCCTCTTTAAACAACCCAGGTGTTCTTTTTCCGTGTTTTAGTACTTTTTCACAACAGTCTTGCACGCACCATTCTAAACCCATTGTTTTGGTTCTTAAAAACTCATCCCTATGTTTATCACAGTATGGACGTGGAAACCAATCACCATATTCATTGTAAAACTCTTTTTTCATACTTGGTTTTACCAGTGCTTCTAATGTTCCGCTCAACGCCATGTATGCGCTATCTGTATCCATTTCAACATATTGGAAATCACTTCTGTCAATATATCTATAAATAAAAAGATTGTTTCGATTTCAAATTATTTGGAAGTTTTTACTTAATTATACATAATAACTGTTGGGAATTAGGTTTTACTTACTTATCCATAAAGTCGTAGTAAAACTGTAGCATCCTCAGTTTAGCATACTGTAGCACGGAAAAGCCCAAGTGTACTGGAACGTTCATAGTTAGCTGAAAATGATGGTGATACTGATTAGCAAAGTAAACTTGGAGAATATAAATTTTGAATTGCAAAATAATTGTTTTTAAAACTTACTAGTCGTTTACAGGTTACGATTTCATAAAAATCATCTGCTATCTCTTCCATGGAGATGAATTTGTTCCCTCTGATACGAAATGAAGCTTTTCTCGCACCTTCGATGAACTTGATGGTGGTGTGTTTTTCTTTATCAGTGATTCTTTTTCCATAAGCAGCATTTCCTACCAACTTGCTAGTAGTAGCGAGTAATTCTTGATTAGGATCTACATCTCCCATTCGCCTAGCGTCTGAAACCGATGTTCCAAAAGCTTCAAAAGCTTTTCTAGGAATATATTCTATTAGCTGATAAACTTTGGTGACTTTCAATCCTTGTTTCAAGTACCATTTTAACAAAGGACTCATTAGCAATATCTTATCTCCATACATACTTCCAACTAATGAGCGTTGAGGAGTCTTTAAAAACCCTTCGGCTTCAGCAAAGACTTTCATTTCTTCACTCAAGTGTTCTCTGGTTAACATCGTATTTTTAAAAATCGGGGGCATTTCGGAGAACTTTTCTTCCTCTTCCTCAGGAACTTCGATGTCACATTCAACAAATCCGAAGAATTCCTCTGATTGAACTCTCGACAACACTTCTTCTTGATTTAGTTTTTTTTCAAGTATTTTAGGGTAGAAAGAATTGTAAAACGTGTTGACAAATTTTTGTAAATTTGTATGAGTTTTTACACGTTTCATCCACTCACACTCCCAAATCGAGATTACAGTGTAACCTAGCGCTCGAAGATATTCTTCATTTTCCATCGTAGTTTTAAACAGATTTGCTTTTGATTTTCTTCCACTAGCTTGAAGCTCTTGTTCTTTAGCATTGTTATAAGAGCAGTCGTGTCCATGCCAAAAACACCCGTGGAATTGAAAGACATGACGATTTTCAACACAAAATCCATCAACTGGTAATCCTCGCTGTCCAAGAGCAACTTCTCCTCCATTGAGCTGATGCTTGATATTAATTTTTTTTGAAAACATTTGGAACTGTAACCAACTATGAGCTACCTTGCTAAATTTTACTGGTTCAGCAACAAAAGAGTTTTCGATTTTTCTTCTTCGATGATAACCAGTAGGCATCGATTGCATCATACACCATAAGTAGAGCGCATTTGCATCAACTCCATAGATTCTATCACAAACTTTTGCTTCTTTTCCCAACCAATGTTCTCTAATTTTAGTTATACCTTTTTCGTGATATCTATGCATCACTAGACTTGGCCCACCAACTATGTTTTTCTTTATTAGAGGATAAAGTTCTGCATTGCTGTTGTCAATCAGACAAATTGGGAGAGTCTGTCGAAACGAGTTACCAAGTTCATGAAAATCCAAGTGTGTAGAGAGGTATGGAGGAGGTGGTTGAGGAGCTTTGTTGAACATCCATCGAATCGCTAATCCTGGTAAAGATATACCGTCTTTTAACATATCAATCCCATGCTCTCTGTAGATCGATCTTTGTCTTTCCAACGCTTGAACAAATGGTTTTACATCCAAGTTGTTGTACCATTTTAAAAAAATCCCTCATTGTCCTCATGTTGTTATCTTTCCATGCTTCTTGACAAATCATGTACTCTTCTTCACTGATGTTTTTTTGTTTTAAAGAACTGTAAAAAGCTTCTCTTGGAGGTAGATGTTCTTGATTAAGTTGTTCCAAGTCTTTCATCCATTCATAAGGAAAAAATCCTTTTCCGGCTTCACATTTGTATGCTTTGAGATACATTTCATAGCTATATCCAGGAGCGATGAAGTTTGTACAATCTAAGAACAAAAAAGATCCTATTCCGATAACAGGCATCTTGTTTCCTTTTTTTATAACAAAATCAAAATCTTTGCCGGAGACATCTTTCAATTTTTGAAGCAGTTTTCCTTTCATCACATTGACATCATAAGTCTGTGAATTGAATCCTAGAATAGGTAGTTTTTTCATATAGCTATACAAATCATCCAGAACTTTTTCAGCTCCTGTTCTCCGTCTGAAACGATTTTGTTCATAATCAGTACGAAACTTTTCTTCTGCTTTTTCCAGTCGTTGTAATTCACCTTCTATCTGTTTTATGATTTGTGAAAATTGTTTTTCCAATCGGCTATATGATTCTTCACTAATATCTTCCAAGTATTCAATGAACTTTTCAACACATTCATCATCATCCCCGTTATTGACAATACAACGTGGGTTGTTGAAGCCTGGTACATTTGAACAAATCGAAATACTTAAAAGTTGATGCTCGTTAGTGTAAATGGTTATGTCTGTATCTCGATCTTTTTCGCAATTAGGTAACAAACACTCTATATCGAATGTTGCAAAAAACGGAAAGTATCTCAAGGAATCATCTGACCCGATATCTATCCCGAATTGAATCTTCAGTTTGTCGAATATTGTAGGTGTAGGTTTGTATTGCCCTGCAGAAAACTCCAGATTTGTTGCCTCTGAGATTGAACATCTGTGTCTTTTCAGATTCCCTAATCTGTCATAACAAGTAGAACACGTTGGACATCTGTAGGCTTTGACATATCCATCCAAGTTTGTAATAAGACTGAAGTGATCGATATAAAGATCCAAATATAGATTCTCCTTATAACTGGAGTTTGAATTCCAAATAACTGTTGAAGTCGCATCATCATTTAAAGAAAACACTGTTATCTTCAGTTGAAATGCTTGCTCCAAAAGCAATAAATCACCTTCTGTTACTCCTTTTCCATCACACTTCTTAGCACTATCACCATAGATGAAACTATGATATTGTTGTTGGTACTCCTTCACCTCCTTAATTATCGGATCTTTTGCAAATCCACTGTTTTTTTGTAGTTTTTTGTGTAAAGCTAGACATCTAAAAAAACAAAGATTGTCGGTAATTCGTATTCCTTTTGTGTTTTTTAACATGGTTCGTATGTGTCTGTTGTTAATGAGGTGAGAGGGTAAATGCTCTGGTGGTGATCCAACTTTTCCCATTCCAAGTAGTTTGTAGAAATAAAACGAAATGTTTGTGATTAACATCAATCTCCAAGCTGTATTTGGTCTCCGTCTCAAACTATTTGTACGATGATCAGTCTCCATAACATCAACCAAAAAGTCATCAAGATTTCCTTCAGTTTCAATCAGTTTAGCTTTTGGATATACAGTAGCATTGTTTGATGATGAGTGAAAGTATCGGATTTCACCATCATTTTTATTTTCTAGTATACAACCTACGCTACAGTTGACTTTTGCTCTTGAGCTCAATTGTCTCCAAACTTTTTTTAGCAATTCTAACACTCTTGAACCATGATAGTCATTTTGGTAGGTATCAGCTTGGTCTCTTGGAATCCCATCCCAAAGTCTTACATTTAAAAGTTCTATGACTTTTCCAGCTCTATGTTTCGTTTTCATAGCTCCCCAATATCTAGCTATCAAATCATCCCATTCTTCATCTTGAAAAGTTGGAGCTATGCTATCATCAACAATACCTAGGGTTGATAGCCGGGTAGGTCTTTCAAAATTTAAATCTTCCATTTCTTGTTCTTCTTGTTCTTCCTCTTGTGCTTCTTCCTCTTCTTCTTCTTCTTCTTCTTCTTCATTTTCTATCATTGGATCATTCTCATTTTCTTCAACTATCTCCTCCGCAACCGGTTCTATATCTTGAGCTATTATGTTAGTCTTTGATGATGAAGGTTCAGTACCAAACCCTGTTTGATTGATTGTTTCATCAGGTAAACGAAAACAAATGAGATTTTCTTCTAACCATTTCCAATTAGGAGAAATTTCAGAGGTATTTTCTTCTACATTCACCTCCCGATAATTTAAACTTTGTCTACAATAGAAATGTTAACACATAATAGTTGTTCTATAAAACATTCACATACATTTTGTATGAAATGTAACACAAGAAAAAATGACATAAATACTATTATCAATTAATTTTTAAAATGGGATTGGGAAAAAATGTCTCAAACATTAACATTATTATTAGTTAGGTTTTTAAAAACTTACTGTGTACTATGAGATGAATTCTCAACCCCCTCTTTTACATTCATTCTCTGATATTCTGAGTCCTGTCTACAATAAAGAGATAACGCATTTTTTTGCTGATTCATGAGATAACTTTAAAAAACCAGCAAAAAGAATTATTCTACTAACATTATTAATTTATGATTTTAAAAACTTACTGCATATCAAAGACTATCGTACTCGTACTTTCAGTAGTTGCTGAAACTTGAGAAGTTGAAGGTGTGTCTTGAAAAGCATTTTCAAGTTCCATCTCCATTTTATTTTCATATTCAGCGTTACATTCGTCATTCATGTATTCATTATCAGCATTTGAAAAACTGATATCATTTTGATTTTTCATGAGCCATTCCCATTCCTTATGTATATCTACATCAGCATCCTCCTCTTCTGTTTCCATAGTACTATAATAACAATAAAATCATTACTTTTAATAGAAGTAACAATAGCACATAAAAGGTAAGTTAAATGTCTCAGCTAATAAATTTTACCTTGTGAATAAAACTCCTAGTAGTCAGTTGGTATATTATATAGTAGATGTCGAGTCTTCAGTTAATGTTGCTAGAACGAGTGATTTAAGTAAACAAAATAATTAAGTGAGATATTAAGTCAGATAATTAGGTCTTAAATTCAATGAAAAACTTTCAAATTCACTCAGAAAAACTTTTAATAGTTAGTGGATGTAGTAGTAGATGTTGCTCCTCCGATCGCTGTTGTAGAACTGGATGCTTTCTGTGTGAAAACAGTGGCTCTTAAATAGCTAAAGTTGCACTGATTGAACTCTATGAATACCAATCTTCTTTATAATATAACTATGAACCAGCAATTCTTCCACGCGAAAACCAATGCTTTCGCGGGAATAAACAACTTATTTTCACGCGAATGGAAAGCGTTGCTTTCGCGGGAATGAATATTTTATTTTCACGCGAATGGAAACAATTCCTTTCGCGGCAATAGAAATTTTATTTTCACTTGAATACAAACCATTGCTTTCGCGGGAATAAATTTTTATTTTCACGCGAATGGAAACCGTTGCTTTCGCGGGAATGAATGTTTTATTTTCACGCGAATGGAAACCATTGTTTTCGCGGGAATAGATATTTTATTTTCACGCGAATACAAATCGTTGTTTTCGCGGGAATAAATAATTTATTTTCACGCGAATGGAAAACGTTGCTTTCGCGGGAATGAGTATTTTATTTTCACGCGAATGGAAACCATTGCTTTCGCGGGAATAGAACTTTTATTTTCACGCGAATGGAAACCGTTGCTTTCGCGGGAATGAATATTTTATTTTCACGCGAATGGAAACCATTGTTTTCGCGGGAACAGAAATTTTATTTTCACTTGAATACAAACCATTGCTTTCGCGGGAATAAATATTTTATTTTCACGCGAATGGAAACCATTGCTTTCGCGGGAATTCAGGTTTGTATTCGTGTGAAAATACAATTTGTATTCCCGCGAAAGCAACGGTTTCCATTCGCGTGAAAAAAAATTATTTATTCCCGCGAAAGCAACGGTTTCCATTCGCGTGAAAATAAAATATTTATTCCCGCGAAAGCAATGGTTTGTATTCAAGTGAAAATAAAAGTTCTGTTCCCGCGAAAACAATGGTTTCCATTCGCGTGAAAATAAAATATTCATTCCCGCGAAAGCAACGGTTTCCATTCGCGTGAAAATAAATTATTTATTCCCGCGAAAACAACGATTTGTATTCGCGTGAAAATAAAATATCTATTCCCGCGAAAACAATGGTTTCCATTCGCGTGAAAATAAAACATTCATTCCCGCGAAAGCAACGGTTTCCATTCAACGTGAAAATAAAATATTTATTCCCGCGAAAGCAATGGTTTGTATTCAAGTGAAAATAAAATTTGTATTCCCGCGAAAGGAATTGTTTCCATTCGCGTGAAAATAAAATATTCATTCCCGCGAAAGCAACGGTTTCCATTCGCGTGAAAATAAAATATTTATTCCCGCGAAAGCAATGGTTTGTATTCAAGTGAAAAGAAAATTTCTGTTCCCGCGAAAACAATGGTTTCCATTCGCGTGAAAATAAAATATTCATTCCCGCGAAAGCAACGGTTTCCATTCGCGTGAAAATAAAATATTTATTCCTGTGAAAGCAATGGTTTGTATTCAAGTGAAAATAAAATTTCTGTTCCCGCGAAAACAATGGTTTCTATTCGCGTGAAAATAAAACATTCATTCCCGCGAAAGCAACGGTTTCCATTCGCGTGAAAATAAAATATTTATTCCCGCGAAAGCAATGGTTTGTATTCAAGTGAAAATAAAATTTCTATTCCCGCGAAAGCAATGGTTTCCATTCGCGTGAAAATAAAATATTCATTCCCGCGAAAGCAACGGTTTCCATTCGCGTGAAAATAAGTTGTTTATTCCCGCGAAAGCATTGGTTTTCGCGTGGAAGAATTGCTGGTTCATAGTTATATTATAAAGAAGATTGGTATTCATAGAGTTCAATCAGTGCAACTTTAGCTATTTAAGAGCCACTGTTTTCACACAGAAAGCATCCAGTTCTACAACAGCGATCGGAGGAGCAACATCTACTACACCTTCCATTGCAACTACTAGGAGCTTTCTCTTTATAAAAGGTAAAATTTAAAAAATTTGTAATTCTCTATCCAGCAAAAATCAAGATTAGTTTAACTATAATGTAAAGTATGAAATAAATAATCTTTGTCCTACATGAAAAGCTTAATTATACATTATTTCTTTCTTTTTTAGAATACTATGGAGGACTTTTCTGCTTCTTACATGGATTTAAAACCAATCGAAAACAAACAAAAAGCACTCAAAACATCCACCAAAAGAAAAAACTCTAACTCTGTTACAAAAGAAACAACAATAAAGAGACGAGCTCTTCCAAAACTGGTTTTACCCTCAACATCAAACACTATGGAACAAAAAGAATTGCTCACTGATGCTGAAAGGGCTCTCAAGATGGCCAAATCTCTCAAAAAATGGAAGGCATGTGATTTGAAAAAGATTGGAGGGTTTCTTACACTAGCATCACTCCCTGCTCCATCAGTTTTGCAAATAGTTTCTATTGAACAGAATACTGGCACATACGGAAATTACTACATTCTCACCTATCTTGATAATTCATCTGGAACGAATTTTCAGAAAGTCGTTTGCCCTAGTAGAGTAGTTGAAAGCTTCAATGTTGATAACTACCCATTACCTTTCAACATTTTGTACTTGGGTGAGATGGAAAACTCAAAAAAACCAGAGACCACTTACTACAATGTCAAACGTATCAGCACAAAACGCTTAACCACAATGGAAGCTACCGCTGAAGCTGAAAAACTGAGAAAAATGAGTGAAGAAGAACTCAAACTCGCTTACGACATTGAGTATCTCAGCAATTTCAAAGAATGTTCAATTTTTGCTTACCTCGAAGTTGTAGAAAGATTCATTCCTTTCCGATTCAATGGAGAAGAATCCATTGTAAATTGCATTCGTTATGTCACTGAAAAAGATGGAAAAAGAGAGACGAGAACACTTTTACTACCAGTCAGATACAACGAGGAAGCTAAAAGATGTGCACCTGGTGTGATGATTTACAAAGGGAAAAAACAAAGTAAGAATGGAAATCCTATTCCATACCACAATGTTGTCTTCATTTCTTCAACCAACGCTAGTGATTGGGAGCAATATTGCACACAAACAAATTCAAATAAGGAGCTAACAACAACAAAGAATGAGGATGAAGTTCTTAAGGAATTCCTAGAAAATGAATTACAAGATTTTGATGAACAGCTTGGTGTTGATGGTATGTAAACTCAATATCGAATGCTGACAACATGTAGTCTCAAGCAGATAAAACGAACTATAGTGCTTTGTATTATGCAAAATTTACTGTAAAATTTTAATCATCTAAAGGGTTAATTTGATGATTTTCTCAAAATTTAAGAAAAAGCTTATGTATTGATTGTCATTACAAGTTGTAGTGTTTTGTATTATTTAATATTTACTGACTCTAGCTATATTGTATGAGATTTTCCCTACTTATTACACAATAAATGTATATATCCACATATTGTTTCATTTTTAATCACTGTATTTATTCAATGTAGATATATCTCCTCTCTCCTATCTCCTCTTTTCATCTCTCCTCTCTCTCAACATACTCTCTCCTCTACCAAATACACCTCTCTCCTCTCTTGCAGTTATTTCCCAAATACTGTAGATTTTAACCATCTAGTGTAAATGTAAATATATCCATAAATATGTGCATAATTATCCATATATACATGAATGTATAGAAAAATTAATTGCTAGAAAACTAAAAGATCTCTCTCTCAAAATACCATATGTATGTATGTATGAATGCATTGATTGTCATTACAAGTTGTATTGCTTTGTATAACTTAGTATTTACTGACTCTAGCTATATTATATAGGAAGATTTTCCCTACTTATTATGTAATCAGGTATATAATCATATAATGTTTCATTTTTGATCAATATATTTATTTAATGTAGATATATCTCCTCTCTCTATGTAGATATAAAATATACTAATAAATACGTACATAATTAACCATATATACATGAATGTATAGAAAACTAAAAAATCTCTCTCTCATCTCTCTCCTCTCTCTTCCTCTCTCAAAATATCATATGTGTTCGAGTTATGTAAAAAAATTATCAAAACTTTAATGCCATACATTCAAAATCTAGCTGCCATATGAGTTCAAGTTAAGTAGAAAATAATCAAAACTCAAACGCCACTTAAATGCCACTCAAATGCAACTCAAATACCCCTCAAGTAAAATACAATATAAACTCGGCGAATTCATCCAACGTCGTAACCCATTGCATTCACCCCAGATAATAACCCCACAAAAAAACACTTGGTAGGGAGATCTGCTCATATATTACTACTGATATATT